>PVIW01009080.1:0-54814 GCA_004026585.1 Noctilio leporinus | reverse complement strand
AAAAGACTCTGTATACATCAGTTAGGTCCATTTCCTCTAGAGTGTTGTTCAATGCCACAACATCTCTGGGGATTTTTTGTTTGGAAGATCTGTCCATTGTTGATAGTGGGGTATTAAAATCCCCTACTATTAGTGTGTTGCTGTCTATGTCTTTCTTAAAGTCTTCCAAGATTTTCCTTATGTATTTCGGAGCTCCTATATTGGGTGCATATATGTTTATCAGAGTTATTTTTTCTTGATGGATTGTTCCTTTAAGTATTATGAAATGTCCATCTTTGTCCCTTTTTATGTCCTTGATTGTAAAATCTATTTTATCTGAAATCAGTATTGCTACTCCAGCTTTGTTTTCATGTCCATTGGCTTGATATATAGTTTTCCATCCCTTCACTCTCAATCTGTGTCTATCTTTTGTTCTGAGGTGGGTCTCTTGAAGACAGCATATATGTGGGTCATGCTGTCTTATCCATTCGGCTACCCTATGTCTTTTGATTGGTGCATTTAATCCATTTACATTTAAGGTTATTATTGATTGATACTTATTTATTGCCATTTTCTCCCTTTGTGTCTGTATTCCTCTTTGGCTTTCTCTGTTTCTTCATTTTATTTGTTTACTTATTTTTAGAGCAGACCCTTTAGCATTTCCTGCAATGCTAGTTTGGTAGAGATGTATTCTTTTATTCTTTTTGTCTGGGAAGCTCCTTATTTCTCCTTCCATCTTGAATGAGAGCCTTGCTGGGTAGAGTATTCTTGGTTGCAGGCCTTTGTTTACCATTACTTGAAATACTTTTTGCCATTCCCTTCTGGCTTGAATTGTTTCTGTTGAATAATCATTGGATAGCCTTATTGGAGCCCCTTTGTATGTTATTTGTCTTTTCTCTCTTGATGCTTTTAGGATTCTCTCTTTGTCTTTGAAATTCACCATTTTAATAATAATGTGTCTTGGTGTTGGTCTGTTTGGGTTGATCTTCATTGGGACCCTCTGTGCTTCCTGAACTGGATTCATGTTTTCACTCATCATGTTAGGGACATTTTCTATCATGACTTTTTTGAACAGGTTTTCCATTCCTTGTTTCTACTCTCCTTCTGGTATCCCTATGATACGGATGTTGTTACGTTTCATGTTGTCCTGCAGCTCTCTTAACCCCTCTTCAGTCTTATTCAGTCTTTTTTTATTCTCTTGTACTGTCTTGGAGTATTTGTCTACATTATCTTCCAACTCGCTGATCCGGTCCTCTGCATCCTCTAGCCTACCGTTGATTCCTTCTACTGTATTCTTTAATTCAGAAATTGTATTCTTCATTTCCTCTTGGCACTTATTGATAGTTTCCATGTCCTTTTTCATGCTGTTGTAGTTCTCAGTAAGTTCCTTGTAACTTCCCTGGAGTTCTTTGTAATTGCCCTGGAGTTCTTTGTAGTTCTCCTGGAGTTGTTCAGTTTTCTTTGATGTGGCTGAGCTCACTGAGCTTCTCTATCATCATTCTTTTGAATTCCTTATCTGATATTCCAGGTGCCTCTGTTCCATTTTGTGTTCTTTCTGGGGATTCTTCCTTTCCTTTTGGTGATGGACTGATTCTTTTTTCCCCCATTTTGGGTGTCTGTTCTTGCTTGATTTTTATTTATTTATTTTTGTTCTTTTCTTGGGTTAACCTGCTTTGCTTCCTTGCCTTAGTTGAGCACCCTTCTGTGATAGGAAATTTGTGGAGTTCAATGTTGCCATCTCCCAGATTTTCTCCGCTTGCTGTTCTTGATGTGTCCTTTATTTGGGCTGTCTGGTTGTATTCTGGGCCTGTGGGCTTTCCTCGGTCCTCTTCTCCGCGCCCCGGCGAGCCCGGGATCCAGGGACTGGAGTGCTCTTGCAATTTTTAATGATAACTCTGTTGGGTAAAGCAATTTTGACTGTAGGTCCCTACTTTTCATGACTCTAACTGTTTCTTGTCAATTTCTTCCAGCCTGCAAAGTTTCTTTTGCGAAATCAGCTGACAGTCTTATGGGAACTTCCCTGTAGCTAACCTCTTTTCTCTTGCTGCTTTTAAGATGGTCTCTTTAACTTTAACCTTTGGCATTATAATTACGATGTGTTTTAGAGTGGACCTCTTTGAATTCATCCTGTTTGGGAGTCTCTGGGATTCCTGGGCTTATATGTCTCTTTCCTTCAGCAAATTAGAAAAGTTTCCTTTCATTTTTTTTCAAATAGATTTTCAATTTCTTGTTCTTTCTCTTCTCCTTCTGGTAACCCTATGATGTGAATGTTGGACCTCTTGAAGTTGTCCCAGATGCTGCTTATAATATCCTTTTTTAATTTAATCTTATTGTTGTTGTATTACATCCATCCCCTTTGCTTATAGTATCTTAATTTTTAAAAAATTCTTCCTTCTTCTTGTTATTCTGATTGGTTGCTTTTTGCTTCTTTATGTTCTAACTCACTGATTTGACTCTCTGGCATCATCCACTCTACTGTTATTTTCCTGTACATTGCTTTTTAATTCAGTTAGTGATACTTTGTTTCTAATTATCTTTTTTGAAGCTGCTGAGGTCTTCACTAAGTTTCTTGAGCATCTTTATAAATGGTGTTCAAAACATCTGATAGGTTGCTTACCTACTTTTGGATTAGTAGGTAAACTCAAAACTCTTTTTCTGGAGTTTTGATCTCTTTCAGAAGCAGTAAGGCATATAAAAATGAATCATGAAGTGATATTCAAGTAAAGTCTCATGCCATAGCTGAAACTTTCCACTAATTAACTTCTGACCTTTCATTTGGGCCATTTCATTGTCTTCTCATTTTGGCAGCCTCACTGTGTTTGTTTCTATGTACTGGGAAGAGCTGCTTTGAATCTGTGTCTTGGTAGTCTAATTATTATATTTTTAGATTTTTTATTGCTAATAGGTAGAAGTACTATTTATTTTTCATGTTGAACTTTTATCCTGAAAGCTTGATAATTAGCATATTAGTTCTAATGTCTATTTTTGTGGATTCCTTAGGATTTTTAAGATACAGTCATGTAAGGTGCAAATAGAGATCATTTCACTTTTTCCTTTGTAATACATAAGACTTTTATTTCCACTTCTTGCCTAATTTCTCTGGATAGAACCTCCGCTGAAATGCTGAATAATCTTGGAAAGGGTGTAGAGTTTTGTTTTGTTCCTGTTCTGAGGGCAAAAGCATTCTCTCTTTTAGCATTAAGTGTAATGTTAGTTGTGAGTTTTTCATAACCAGTCATTAGCAGGTTGAGATAGTTTCCTTGTGTTCCAAGTTTTTTGTGTTGTTAATGTGAAATGGTGTTTGATTTAGTCAACTTATTTTTCTGTGTCATTGGAGATGATCTTGTTTTTAAAAAAATCAAGTATTCTATTAACAGGATAAATTGCATTGATCAGTTGTGGGATAAAGCAACTTTGCAATCCTGGTATAAGCACTACTTGGTCATGCTTTAGTATTCTTTTTATATATTTTTAGTATTTTCTTGAGGATTTTCATATCTATATTCATAAGAAACTTTGGTCTCTAGTTTTAAAAAATATTTTCTGATGGCTTTGCCTGCTTTTTTAAAACACCATTTTCTTGTTTATGCTATTATAGTTGTCCCAATATTTCTCTTTTCCCCATGCCACCACCCCATTCCCACATTCAATCTCCATGCTATTTCCAAGTCCATGGGTCATGCATACATTCATTGTCTAATTCCTTAGCTTACTTTCTACCAGTTCCCACCATTCCACTTGTCTCTTATACCTGTCGGTCTGTTCCATGTTTCTATGCCTCCGATTCTATTTTGCTCATTAGTTTGTTTTGTTCATTATACACCAATTATAAGTGAGCTCATATGCTATTTGTCATTCATTGTTTGGCTTATTTCATCTATCATAATGATTTCCAGTTTTAACCATGATTTTGCAATGAGTAAGAATTCCTTCCTTTTATTGCTGCTTAGTATTTCATTGTGTATATTATAGGCTCTTTCCAAATCTTGGATAATGTAAATAATGCTGCTATGAACATAAGAGAGCATATATTCTTTGAATTGATTAGGGGATTCTTTGGATATATTCTGAGAAGTGGAATTGCTGGGTCAAAATGCAGTTTCAGTGGAATACAATCAAGATGGCAGTGTAGGCATACATGACTCACCTCCCTGCACAGCCATGTTGAAATCACTACTAAGATATAGGACAACCATCAGCCAGAACCATCCAAATTTGAGTTGAATGGAAGTCTAACAGCTACAGAATTAAAGAAACCACATCCATGGAGATGGAGCCAGCAAGCTCATGCCATTTCTGAGATTCCACTAACCTCTCTAACACTGTTTGAATTCTTTGGAGATCCCCAGAGATTGCCCAACCCAACTTACGGGCGCACCCAAGCTGCTTTCCCCAGTGAAAGGCTGGTCTTGGCTCCTGCTTTACAACTTCCTAAATCCTATCAAACAAGCAACAGCTGGCCTCAGTGAACTCGAGGCCCAGCACTAGCAGAAGCCAGCCTAGATTCACAGCTTGTCTTCACTTGGGAATCTCCAAGCCCAGCACAAGGAGCAGCATCTCAGACTGCTTCACAGCTCAGGTAGGATGTCTATGGCAAAACATCGTGGGGGCTGATGTTGGCCTGCACCATCCAGGAAGCCCTAGGGCCAGCATACTTAGTGGACAACTACAGACCACATTGGAGCACCACCACACTGCCCCTGCATGGCTGATCCTCCACAGAGAGTGAATTTTGTTGGTCAGTGGTCACAACCAGTTAGCCTGACTGCACTCAGTAAATCCTTCCCACTGATCTGCCAAAAGCAACCAAGGCTCAATTAGAGGAGGGTGTACCCAGCCCATATGAAGGTCACACCTTGAGTCCCCAGCTTGGGTGATAGGGGAGACTGTGCCAGTGGACCCTAGAAAACATCTACTACATTAGGCATTACTACCAAGGCACAGAGTTAAAGCAGCTCTTCCCAATACCCAGAAACAAACACAGGGAAATAGCCAAATTGAAGGGGCAAAGAAATATGGCCCCAATGAAAGAATAGAAGAAAATACCAGAAATAGAACTAAATGAAATGGAGATAGCCAACTTATCAATGCAGAGTGCAAAACACTGGTGATCAGGATGCTCAGAGAAATGATTGAGTCCAGCCAGAAGATAAAAGAAGAAATAAAGGTTATACAAAGTGAATCGAAGAAAAATCTACTGAGGTGCCCACTTCAGCAGCACATATATTAAAATTGGAATGATACAGAGAAGATTAGCATGGCCCCTGAGCAAGGATAACATGCAAATTCGTGAAGTGTTCCACATTTTTAAATTATGAAAAGGAAGTTAATAAAAAGAGGAAAAGAAAAGAAAACTCTGCTAGGAACCAAAGGTGACAGGAAGGAAGCTTGGGTTGAAATAAATGATTTGAACAAAAGGGTGAAATAAACATTTACATGGAACAGAAAGAAGAAACAATGGGAAAAAACAAGAAGTATTAGGAATCTCTGGGACAACTTTAAATATACCAACATCTGAATCAAAGAAATGCCAGAAGGAGGTGAAAACTTATTGAAAAAATAATGAAAGAAAACTTCCCTAATTAGGCAATGGAAATAGACATACAAATCCAGGAAGCACAGACAGTTCCAAACAAAGTTGTATATAAGCAAATTGCACCAAGATACATTATAATTAAAATACCGAGTTTAAAGATAAAGACAGAATTTTAAAAGTAGCAAGAGAAAAGAAGAGAGTTACCATAAGACTGTCAGTTGATTCTTCAAAAGAAATTTTTGCAGACAAGAAGATGTGAATAAGAAGTATTCAATGTGATAAAAACCAAGAACCTACAATCAAGATTGCTCTATACAGCAAAGTTATCATTTAGAATGGAAGGGCAGATAAAGTGCTTTCAGACAAGGTAAAGCTACCAAGCCATTACATAAAATGTTAAAGGCATTTATTTAAGAAAAAGAAGACCAAAACTATGAACATTAAAATAACAACAAACTGCGTTGGCTGGTGGCAGAGTGGATAAGGCTCTGGCTGCAAACCCAACTCCCCAGTGAGGGTTGGAAGCCAGGTCTCCAGTCAGGTCTGTGGCTGGAAGCAGGTGAAAGGCAACCATACATTGATGTCTCTCTCCCTCTCTGCCTCTCTCCCTAACCCTCTCCCTAAAAATAATAAATAAAGTCTTAAAAACAAACAAACAAAAAACCTGACAATTATCAACAACTGAATCTGAAAACAAAAACAAAAGGTAAGTAAAAAACAAGAACAGGAACAGAATCATAGCTAATGGGGATCGTTGGGAGGGTTATCAGCTGGGAGGGGGAAAAAGGTGAAAAAGGGAAATAGTGGAGGGATCAAGACACATAGTTGGTAGGAACAAAATAAACAGGGGAATGTTAAGAATAGTGTAAGAAACCCCATTTGTTTTATTCTGTTCCCTCTCGGATTTTCTGCTTAGTTTGTTTTAGTTTTTAGATTCTGTTATTGATAGTTGTGAGTTTGTTGTCTTTCATATTCATAATTTTGATTATCTTTTTCTTAAGTAAGTCCCTTTAATGTTTCATATAATAATGGTTTGGTGATGGTGAACTCCTTTAGCTTAACCTTGTCTGGTAAGCACTTTATCTGCCTTTCCATTTTGAATGATAGCTTTGCTGAGTAGAGTAATCTTGGTTGTAGGTTTTTGCTCTTCATCACTTTGAATATTTCTTGCTAGGCCCTTCTTGCTTGCAAAGTTTCTTTTGAGAAATCAACTGATAGTCTTATAGGAACCCCTTTGTAGGTAACTTTCATCTTTTCTCTTGCTGCTTTTAAGATCCCCTCTTTATCTTTCACCTTTGACATTTTGATTGTGATGTGTCTTGGTGTTGTCCTGTTGGGTCTAGCTTGTTTGGGACTCTCTGTGCTTCCTGCACAAAGAGACTTGTATGTCTCTTTACTTGGCTAAATTAGGGAAATTTTCCTTCATTATTTTCTTACATAAGTTTTCAATTTCTTGCTCTTCCTCTTCTCCTTCTGGCACCCCCATGATTCAGATATTGACACATTTGAAGTTGTCCCATGTCTCCTCATGTTTTGCAATTCTTGTTTCCTCATTCTGTACTAATTGATTGTTCATTTCTTCCTTATGTTCCAAATTATTGATCTGAAGTCCAGTTTTCTTCCTTTCACCCTTGGTTTCATGTGGATTTTTCTTTGTTTCATATACCTAGTGTTCACTTCTTCCCTTCTGCATTTGCTATATTTAAGCATATCTGTTAAATCTGTGAGTATCTTAATCACCAGCATTTTGAACTCTGCATCTGTTAGGCTGACTAGCTCTTCCTCTGTTAGGTTGGCTATCTCTTTGTGGCTCAGTTCTTCCACTGGCACATTGAGCTGCTCCCTGTTTTGGGCCATGCTTTTTTATCTCCTTAGCTTGACAGCTTCCTATGTTTGCCTCTGTGTATTAGGTATTTCTGTCTCACGTGTTATGTTGTAAGGGGCAGAGCCTTAGGAATTAATCAGTGCAGAGTGACTTGTTTCACCACACTGTGGTACTGTATGTGCTAAATGGTCTTGGAAAAACTGCATCTTGTCTGATGGACCGGCAGTTTCTTCCTCCCTCAAATCCCCACTGGTTTGCATGATCTCTGTAACCCCTTATTGCTCTTTGCTCTCCATCCTTTCAGTTCCACAACAGCCCATCCTCCTTCCTGCCATGGGGCCTTTGAACTTTCTTCCCTCCTGCTTCACTTAGGTGAATTCTCTGTGTTCTTCAGGTGTCCTTCAATATTCACTTTCTTAAGGTAGTTTTCCACAGGAAGCCCTTATTAGGGTTGCAATTACACATGTGTCCATGTGCTTAGTGTTAATTACTTGCATGCTCTGTGAAAATGGAATCCTGTCTCTTTGCTCACTGTAGGGCCATGGCCACTGGCACTGAGCATGGCCAGAGAGGGGCTCAGTAAATATTTGTTGGATACAAAAGCCACACACCCATCTGACACACAACTTTCATCTTGGATCTCCTGTCCATCCCTGTTTCAGAGCAGAACCGGGGCCATACTCACCTTAGGGTCTCCAGGTGGCAGTTAGGACATTTCAGGGCTTCACACAGACTCTGGACTGCATAGGAGCTCAGGAAGTTTCCACTCAAGTCCAGCTCCTGCAGGATTCCAGGGACTTGGAGAATGGAGAAGAACATCTTCCACCCAGCATCTGAAAACAGGTCCAAGCTGAACCTGAGGCGGAGAAAGGAGCAGAAGAGATGAGACCTGTGTGTGTGGGGTGTTGTGCACACAACCCTGCACAACACCGTGGGGTTTGGGCCCTCTGAGCACCTGGCTGCACTGGGCAGGGCTATCCCCAGAGCTGATCACCCTCCCTGACTTCCCCTCTGCTCCCACCACCCTGGGCTAAGTGTCCCTATTCCATGTGGCTTCTCATTGTACAGCCCTTGTCATTCTTGACTGCAGTGTTTATTTGGTGGGTATGTTTCTGCCTCCATCTGGGACATTCTTGTGGGCAGGGGCAGATATTGTTCATCTTTTTATCTGCAGTGCCCAGCACAGGGCCAGCCACAGAGCTTGGGGATGCAGACAGCCTTCACTTCAGTGCCGACATGCCTTTCTTCCAGTGGCACAAAAGTTGTGCAGTCTCAGTTTCTGGAAAGGAATGAAGATGGGAGAAGGGAACACAGTTTGGGATAGGTAGTTTAAAGATAATTTTGTACGATAGCTGGTGGAGTGGTAGGTTAGGGGATAGAGGGATTGAGCAAAAAGGAAAAAAGGATGCAAGCATGAACAATAGTGTGTTGATTGCTGGTGGGGAGGGTATATAAGAGGAATAAATGGTAATGGGAAAAATATAATAAAGATTAAATAAAAAATAATTTTGTGATGGGATTGTTGTATATGAGACTATATGCTGCTGTCCAGCTTGAGTGGGACTCTATCCCCTCTCAAGATAGCAAAACACAGACAGGGTCTCCAGAGAGATGACAAAGGGCAATGTCCTAGGAGGGAATATTTGCAGGATGTCAGGAGAGGATGATGGTTTTTTTCTGGGAATTTTAGGGAAGACTGCCTTGTATAATTTCCACCAACTTAAATTCCATATTTTCACACACTATTTAAGTGATTTTTATCTATTATTAAGGCATAATGACTCAAATCCTATTTCAAGTTGCAAACTGACATCTCTTTTCTTGCCAAATACCTCTGCCTTGACATCCCAGTAGCACCTTGACCCAATGTGTCCCCAGCTCAATTCATCTTTCCCTCCCTGTCCCAGGGACCTTGCAAAGGTGAGGGGCAGAGGCTCTGGGGCCAGCTGTCTGCATGTGGATTCCACTTGTCTGTGCCTCACTCAGTCTCGTTGCTGCAGGAAGGGGACAAGAGGACCAACTGCCCAGGGTTCTGTGAGGATGTGAAAATATTATAGAGACTTTCAAAAATGTAAGTGTGATTTTAATATTCACAGCTCTAAGAGGTACACATGCTACTACAAAGGTAGAAAAAAGCATTATCTGAAAGTTTTAATGATTTGTTTTTCAAAACATTTTTTTGTATATTTTTCATTACATTTTAGTGTTCTTTTACTGCCTCTCCCTCCAGCAATCTAATTATGTGTTTTTAAAAACATTTATTTGGTTTTGGGAAAATTGAATAACACATTTTTTAACTTTTTATTTTCTGAACATTTGCCATCTTTAATCAGAAAGACTAAAACAAAAAATTAAAAACTTAGCCCTGGCTGGTAGCACAGTGGATAAAGTGCCAGCCTGTGAACCCAAAGGTCACAGGTTCGATTCCCCAGCCAGGGCACATAACCAGGTTGCAAACCAGGTCTCCAGTCAGGTATGGGGCTGGAGGCAGGTGAAAGGCAACCATACATTGATGTCTCTCTCCCTCTCTGCCTCTCTCCCTTTCCCTCTTTCTAAAATAATGAAATAAAATCTTAAAAAAAAAAATTAAAAACTTATTATCAAAATGCACAGTGATTAATTACAAAACAAACACTAAAGCTGCTCATCCTTACTTGCACTTACTGGTTTTCTCCCTCCCAAAGCCTTGGGCCAGTCTTTGCCATTCCTTCCTGGGCTTTTGTTTGTGTACAGTGTCCTCCTTGCTATTCTCTCTGCCTTGCCTGACTGGCTCACTGTCTTTAAGATCTCCCTGCAAACTCTCTTCTTTGTCTGGTGCAGTTAGTTCCTCTTTCTATTCACCTGGCCTCAGCCTCTGTCCTGCTCAGGATACTTCTGAAGGCCACCACCAAGTGTGGCCAGTTCACCTTTATAACAACAACTAGAAATGACCTGAGTACCTGAGTTTAGATAATGGTCAGATAGTTGTGGCACCTTCTCTATGGATTACCATATGGTCATTCAAATGGTGTTGTATCAGGCTACTTTATAACAAGAGAAGAGTCTTGATATAAAAATAAAGAAATAAAGCTGACTGTAAAATAAATTGTATAGTATGTCTCAGTTTTTCTCAACAAATGTGGGTAAAAATAAGACTAGAGGATATATATCCATTTTTATTGAAAGTCACCCCTGAATGATGGAATTTTGGTTGATAATTTACTTTGACCTCATTGCTTATTTAGATGTCCTCATTTTCCTAAAATGTATATGAGTTTTATATTAGAAAAATATATATAAATCTAAAAGTAAAATACCCAAGTCCTACATTTCCTCCTTAGAGTCTCTGTTCTTTTGCGGTGCACTCATGTGATCCCTACCTTTTTGGGGCCACCATCCTGACTCACCTGTGCCTCTCATATCATAGGCTTTTTATTCTAATCTAGTTACTGGATGGATGTCTGTCTTCTCGCCCTGCATGAGGCAGGTATGTGCTTTATTAGTCCGTGATCCTGAGGACCTGGTGTCCTTACCCACATTTATGGAATCATCTACAGGGGAGATAGGCACCTCAGAGCACTAAAGGGTCAACACTGTCACTGAGGCAGGGATCCAGGATGTGAAAGTGAAGGGTGTTGTTGGGCTTGGAGAGTGGCTGGAGACAACTACTTGGTCATACTCACCTGGAGGGTTTCAGAGGAATCCCTGTGGCAAATGTGCATCATTCACCCAAAAAAGTAAATTGGTTTTGCTGGGAAAAATAGAGACTCTTTTTGGAAACATATTTTGAGGTGATGGGGGAGATCGCAGGGCCAATGTCAGAGTCAACAGCCATCAATGGGGTGCCTGAAGCAGCTGAGTGAGCAGTGCCTGGGGGGAAGATGGCAAAAGGGAGAAACAGAGGCAGGTGGGCTGGGTGGATGGGAATTGACATGAGTCTGGGGGTGGACATGCATCAGGGAAGAAGGTGGCCATCATGACAGAGATAAGCACAGAAATAGCAGTACAAGGTAGGGCCACAGCAGGCCAACCAGGATGAGGTGGAGAAGGTCACACGGTCAGACTCTGCTGCAAAGGATCTTAGCTGGACAGAGAAAGGGAGTGAAATTAGGCTGTTAGAAGTCCCTGGTGACCTCAGTCTTTTTGCCCCTGGGGCAAGGCGTGGTGAGAATTCCTCCAGGGCATAGGACAGAGGGAACAACAGAGTTGCTGGAGAGAGGGGAGGGGACACTCACAGAACTACACCTGAAGGCCCTCGTGCTTGTCTGTGTGGTCCACCCTCATTCAGTTGAAGCCTCTTTATGCAGTGGCTGAATTTAATGCAGAAAGTGAACACCAGGAGCTCCATGTCAGTTTGGACACATATTCTTATTCCACGGAAATCAGACATTGCTTCTTTGAGAAAGTTTTCGTCCTGAATCTCATAAAAACAGTGGAGCAAGGGCCAACAATGTGGCATTAGGTTTAAATGACTGAAGTTGACCTTGGTCTTGGCCAATTGCTGCAGCCTATAATGCCTGTCCCGAGATAGCTTGCATTTGAAGATGCTCTCCACCTCTCTCATCCCCTCCTTACTGAAAAGGCCAAATAG
Organism: Noctilio leporinus; assembly: GCA_004026585.1. Taxonomy (NCBI): domain Eukaryota; kingdom Metazoa; phylum Chordata; class Mammalia; order Chiroptera; family Noctilionidae; genus Noctilio; species Noctilio leporinus. The sequence continues at coordinate 42,904 of PVIW01009080.1, read as the reverse complement.
GAAACATGTGGTTGGTTTTCCGAACATGTGATTCATTTGATATTCTGTCACATTTCTCATACGTATGATGCTTATTAATTCTTCATCCCCCAAAGCACAGGACATTGCTGCAAAGAACTCCTGGAAACACAGGTGAATGAAACTGTAGCTCTTCGAGGTTGGATCCTCCTGAAGAAAACCCATCTTTAAGAGGGTAAAGATGTGTTCATCTAACCCATGCTTCCTAAGGTCCTCTGAGCTGAACAGGGTCTTTCCTTTCCTGGTGGCCTCAGCAGCCATAAAGCAGAAGCCCCTAAGGTTAGTCCCAAGGGACTGAGCTTGGACAACATGGAAAAAGTAGTGCAGACAGAGGTCTGTGATCGTCTGGCATTTCAGTGAGAGTTCTTGCCCCTGATCCATCTGCTGCTTCAGGCAAGTGCAGACCAGCCAGGACACCAAGGGCATGAGACACATGGCTAAGAGTGCTGGGTTTGATTCAACTAAGCTGAAGGCTCTAGTTGCTTGGTTTTGATGTGTGAAATATTTGTGGAAATATTCCCGCCTGCCAGACTCAGAGAATCCAAGGACTTCTACCCAGCGTGGCTGCTGCAAAGAAGGAATGAGCGTCTTCAGAGCTGTGATCCGAGCTGTGATGAGCAGGGAAGCCTCAGGAAGGAAGGCTTTCTTCAGCAAACTTTCCAGCAGTGTGTACACCTCCTGTGGCTGTCTCCAGTGCTGAGGGAGCTCAGACCTGTGCTCCTCTAAGTCTAAAAATTTTGCTTCATCTAAGTTATCAAGAATGAAGAGCAGCTGCTTTGGCTGAGACAGGATCTGTTCAGTGGGAGCCATGGGGCCAGCACTGGCTGTTGTGAGGAGCTCATTGAGACTCATGGTTTCCAACTGGGCCAGCTCTCTGCAGTTGAAGTAGAAGATGTGCTGGAAGTGGTCCCTGAACTGCTGGCCTTCCTCCCAGGCTCTCATCACCTGCCTGGCCATGGTGGACTTCCCGATTCCAGCAACCCCATGCAGTACGACTGTGGGAGGCTCTTTCTGGGATCCCAGGCCTGGCCCAAATAGGTCTCCCACCCCAATCAAATATTTTTGATCCTCTATAACCTCGTGTTCACCCATCCAGAGTGGGAAATCATAATCTCTGGGCTGAGGTGTTTGTAGAAGCAGGAGTTGTGTAAATTTTTCATGGAAATCCTCACTTTTCCATGACTGTGATGAACAAGGATTCTCTCTCTGTTGCTTCTGAAATTTCACTCTGGTTCCTAAGTAAGGGAGGGAAAGATGGAACACAAAAGTATAGAATGGATTTGTTAATCTGTTTCTCCACTTACTTGTTCAACAACTATTTTGCGCACCCACTCCAAGCTACACCCTGTGCTGGCTCTTGAGACTGGTACATTCTTGCCAGGTCAGTGGAGGAAACATGGAGTTTTGGGCAGAAGATCCCCGCTCAATTCTTTAATTGTCCAAATTATTTACTGTGTGACATTTCTTCATTCTGCAAATATTAAACAATGGCTTCCAAGGCCAGGCCCTGATCTAGGGGCAGGGGATGAAGAGTGTACAAGAGACATAACTCTACTCTCACTAATTCCATGACCTGAGCTATTAGCCCCATTGACTGTCAGTTTTTTCTTTTCAATTTAATTTTTTATTTATTTTTAGAAAAAGGGGAGCAAAGGAGAAAGAGAAGGAATCATTGATGTGGAAGAGAAATATCAATTAGTTGATTCTCACAGGTCCCTAGTAGGAACCTGGCCCACAACCCAGGAATGTGCCCTGAAGGGGAATTGAACTGGCAACCTTTTAGGTCATAGACATACAATTAAATCATTGAGTCACACCAGCCAGGTTTTCATCCATAAACTGTAAGTGGTCAAGGTGGAGTGAAAGGGCCAATGGCTGGTGTAGCAGATACTATTGGTTCATGACAGCAGCTCCTCTGCATCTTCCATTGAGGCACACACCAAGGATATTCTACAAGCACCTGTGGTTGTCTGTCTGAGGTCTCTTTTTAGGTCATTACTCTTGGGGAGTTAATGTTCCAGGAGGAGCATTCAACCAATGATAAATTGTTCCCCAGAAGACACAACTCCAAGGTGTGCTCTGCACTGTCTCCTAAAGATACCCAGTGCATCGAACCTCAAATGCTCACACAGGTAAGCTACGCTGTAAATTCAGGTTTCACTGGTTTCCCCACTTCCCTGTCTCACTTCTCTCTGCTAATGGGGCTTCCAGGAGATCAGTTCCCAAATGAGCCACCTGCTCTCTAACTTATTGTCAGGTCTGTTTCTGTGGGAACGCACCTGGACATTAAGGAAACTATGAGGAGCTGAATGCTGAATACATGTCAGGAATTGTGCCCTGGGAGGGACCTCCACCTCATAACTGAGTTAGATTCCAAGTAGAACTACTGTTACCACCCCTTCCCTTTTCGCCTTCAGAGTATTTTCAGTGCCTCTCACTTCTCCCCTTAATTCAATGTTTGAGATGACTGAAGTCAATCTCCTGGGATCCTGGTGCCCAGTTCATTTTGGGAAACCTGCTGGATCTCCAGAGTATGTGAGGCCAATTTCATCTTTAGCTTGGTGAGACTAGGATACCAGAGGGCCACCCCTATCTCTGGAATCATAATCTATGGATCCACTTTATTGTCCCATGAGAAACCTGTCTGGTTTTCTCAGGCATCACTATGACCTCTCTGGGTCATGGCCATGGGCCACCCTGCTCTGAATCCTGAGACTGTCTGCCTGAGGTGCTGCAAGAGGGCTTCAGTCTTTTTGGTGCCATGTTCTCCAAAATATTCTGGGTAATGGATATGTTAGCAAGCCACATATCTAAATCTCTTTCATTTAGTAAAACTTTCCAAATTGCCTTCTACTACCAATACTTCTAGTAAGTTAAACGTTAATATTATGTTTTTGATCAGGAGTTGACAAATCCACATGTAATCTAGATGGCTACATGTTATGCAACCTATGAACTAAGGATGGTTGTTACATTTTTAAATAATTGAAAAAGTCAAGGAAGAATAATAATTCATGATGTGAAAACTGTAAAATTTCACATTTACAGAGAATGTGGACATCTAGGTCCATGAAACTCTTAGGTCCTGATACAGATTCCATACCAAAAGGACTTCACTTATCACATTATAATAAAATTGTCAGAAATCAAGGATAAAGGGAATATGCAAGAACAGAACAACTCATCAAATATAAGGGGGGACCCCCATGAGGCTATGAGCAGATTTTTCAGCAGAAACTTCACAGGCCTAGAGAGAGTGGATAATATATTCAAATTGCTGAAAGAAGACTAGCTGTCAGTTTAGAATAGTTTACCCAGCAAAGCTTCAGAAATGAAGGAGAGATAAAACCTTTTCCAGATAAAAAAATAGTTGAGTGAGTTAATCGGATTTCCAAGAAATGCAAAATAGTTTTCCAAACTCAAATAAAGGATGGTAATTGGTATCATGAAAACATATAAAAGTATAAATCTCACTGGTAAAGGTAACCATATAGTCAAATTCAGAATATTTCATACTGTAATGATAGTTGTCAATAACTCTAGAAGAGTGGTTAAAAGATGAAAGAATTGGCCAATGCTAGAAGGGTGGGAGGTGGGGGAGGGGTTTTAAGGCTGGAGCAACTCCTGGGAGCTGGTGAAGGGGGCATGGAGACACTGGAGCAAGACAGCAATGGTGGCCTTGAAAAGTCTTCAGGGTTTGCTGCTGGTCATTGGGTGATGAAGGTCAGGTACCTGACTGTAACACTGTAATAGCTTCTGGGACAAAGTAAGAACGTGGGTGCAATTGATTCCTGTCCCTTAAGGCAGTTCAAATTTTTATGTTCCTTTCCTACAAGCGAATTCTCAGATCACAGTTCTCTAGAGATTTGAGCAGCATTTGAGAATTTGGGGAATATCTGCAGTTTTGTAACTTCAGAGGTATAATCGGCTAAAAAATTCCTTTTTTGAGTAGTTCTGTTGTGCCAGTCATCTCTCTTGACTGAGCTCCAAAGGTGAACTCTATGAAAGATACAGACGACTGGCTGATGTGGCTCATTGGTTTGAGCATTGGACTGCAAGTTGAAAGGCCACCAGCTTGATTCCTGCACAGGGTAGATTCCTGGGTTGTGGGCTAAGTCCCCAGTTGGGGTCATGCAAAAGGAAATCAATTGATGATTCTCTCACATTGATGTTTCTCTTCATCTCTTTCTCCTTTCTTTTCCCTCTCTCTCAAAATAAATAAATAAATCGTTAAAAGAATAAAAAAGAAAGATAACCAAAGTTGTTGTCATAGCTAGGTGGGACAGGACTGCCTAATAGGATCAGGAACTCAACAGTAAGAAAAAACAGCACATGTGGCTGCTGAATGATTCCAGGATGGGGTGGTGTTGACAAATATGACCAGCAGGAAAGGTTATGTGTCGTCCAACTATGTGGAGAGGAAGAACAACCTGAAGAAAGGCTCCTTTGTGAAGTACCTAAAGGACACACTAGGTATCAGCAAAACCAAGAGGAAGACTAGTATGTGGAATGCATAGTGAGGATGGATCCCAGTGAGGATGTTGAGTACCCCACCAGGAGGGTTGGCACTAACTGCATCTATGTTCTTAACATAGATGCAGTTAGTTTCTCAAGTTTGCCTACGTATTGTGAAGGTAGATGAACTATCCCTTTTGAAATGGTCATAAGTCATTATCATGGAAAAGTACAGTGATGGCTGCTGGCATGGCACTTACAGTGGGCAGTTGGGCTGGTTCCCTTTCAACTACATCCTGGAAGAGGTTGATAAGTTGGCCACTGAGTCCCCCAGCTTTCTGAGCCTGCTGAAGGGTTTGCCCCAAAGAATGGCTAGGGAACCTATATCTTGCATGTGGTCCAGAAATTGTACCCTTACAGCTCTGTCACTGAGAAGCTCTCTTTTGAGAAGGGAGAGACCATGGAGGTAATTAAGAACAAATCAAGCATTCTCTTGGATCTCATTAGCTTGAAACTAGAAACCAACCTCAAGGGAAAAACTCAAAAACACTGATTTTCAGCCAGACTGAATAACATGCTATTAAACAATGAATGGGTTCACAATGTGATCAAGGAAGAAATCAAATAGTTTCTGGAAACAAATAAAAATGAACATGTAACAGCCCAAAACCTATGGGACACACTGAAGGTACTCCTTTGAGTAAAGTTCATAGTAATACAGGCTTACCTAAAAAAGATTAAAAAGTTTTAGATAAACAATCTGAACCTACATGTACAAGCACTAGAGGAACAACAAAGCTCAGAGCAAGTAGAAGGAAAAAAATAACCAAGGTCAGGGCAGAATTAAATGATATAAAGACTAAAAGAACAATTTAAAGGATCAATGAAACCAGGAGCTGGTTCTCTGAAAAGATAAATAAAATTGACAAGCCTTCAACCAGACTCATCAAGAAAAAACAGAGCGAGGATCCAAATAAATAAAATCAAGAACAAAAGAGGAAAAATCACCACTGATACTACAAAAATACAAAGGATTGTTCTAAATTGTTATGAACAGCCACATGCCCAGAAATTTTATAACCTGGTAAAATGGTCAAACTTCTAGAAACCTATAGTTTTCCAAAACTGAATCAAAAAGAAGCAGAAAGGCTCAATAGACCAATAACAGCTAGTGAAATTGAAGTAGTAATCAAAAAACTCTCTGCACACAAAAAGTTCTAAATCAGACAGCTTTACAGGAAAATTTTACCAAATATTTAGGGCAAAGTTGACTTTTTTTTTTTTTTTCAAACTATTCCAAAAAATTCAAGATGAGAGAAGATTCCCAATCTCTGTTTAGTTGGCCAGTATTATCCCAATTCTAAAACCAGGTAATGATACAGCAAAGAAAGTAAACTATAGGCCAATAGGTGCTAATGCACATAGATGCTAAAATCTTAAGCAAAATATTGGCAAATCAGATCCAGCAATACGTTGAAAACTTAAGTACATCATGATCAAGTGGGATTCATCCCAGGGATGCATGAATGCTACAATATTTGCAAATTAACAGATGTAATATATCATATAAGCCAAATGAAAGACAAAAATCACAAGATCATATCAATGGATAGTGAAAAAGCACCAATTTATTATAAAAACACTAAAAAAAGTGGGAGTAGAGGGAACATAGCTCAACCTGAAAATGGCCATATACAAGAAACCTGTAGCCAACATACTTAATGGACAAGAACTAAAAGCTTTCACCGTAAGATCAGGAACAACAAAAGGTGTCCATTTTCATCACTTCTGTTCGAGATAGTCTAGGAAGTTCTAACCACAGTGATCAGAAAACAAAAAATAAATAAAAGGCATCCAAATTGGAAAAGAGGATGTAAAACTGCCATTGTTTGCATCTGGTATGATAGTGTATATAGAAAATCCTATAGGCTGCATTAAAAACTACTTGACCTGGTAGGTAAATTTGGCAAAATAGTGGGGTATAAAATCAATATTCAGAAACCAAAGGCATTTTTGTACATCAGCAATGAAATATCAGAAACAAACACTAGGAAAAAAAATCATATTTCCAAAGATAAGGACCTAGGAATAAATTTAACCAAGGAGGTAAAAGACCTGCACTCTGAAAACTACAGAGCAAGAAGGAAGAAATTAAGGAAGACACAAATAAATGGAAGCATATTCATATACCATGTTCACACGTTGGAAGAATTAGCATCCTTAAAGTGTCCTTGCTACCCAAAGCAATCTATAGATTCAATGCAATCCCTGTTAAAATACCAATGATATATTTCACATAGAACAAATATTTCATATCAAACTATATTACAAGGCCATCATAATCAAAATAGTCTGGTACTGGCGTAAGAACAAACACATAGATCAGTGGAACAGAATAGAGAACCCAGAAATAAATCCAGGTCTCTAAGGTCAATTGATATTTGACAAAGGGTCAGGAGCATAAAATGGAGTAAAAATAGCTTCTTCAATAAATGGTGTTGGGAGATCTGAATAGGTACATGCAAAAAAATGAAACTAGACCACCAACTTACACTGTACACCAAAATAAACTCACACTGTATAAAAGAGTTAAAAATAACTTGTGACACCATGAAAGTCCTAGAGGAAAACATTTTTAGTAAAATTCCAGATATCCCATGTAGCAATATTTTTGCCAATATATCTCCTAGGGCAAGGGATATAAAAAGAAGAATTAACAAATGGGACTTTATCAAATTAAAAAGGTGCATGGCTAAAGAAATCATCATCATAATTAAAAGGGAACCAGCCGTATGAGAAAAAAAATTTGTCAATGATATCTCAGACAAGGGTTTGATCTCCAAAATATATAAAGAACTCATATGGCCCAACACCAAACACCAGGAAGACAAACAATCCAACTAAAAAGTGGGCAAAGGGCCCTGGGGAGAAGATGGCGGCATGATAGCTGGCAGCACTAAGTGCTTTCTGTGGTTTCAGAGACACTGGAAGAGAGGGTCAGAGTGTAGATAGGTAAAAGTTGCCGGGAACTGGTGCTGGAAGCCACTAGATTCCCAGAGCAACTGGCTGAGAGGTTGCAGGGTGCTGCTAGTTGGTGCAACCCAAGGCGAGGGCACAAGTGCAGGTGGAGGCCCGAAGCTGGTAGGCCATGGCTTCTGAACAAAGGCACCAGGGCTGCCTGGTGAAGTGCTTCTGGATATATCCTTTCAGGGCAGCTTTGGACCAGCTTCTTGGCTGGGCATTGGATCGGCAGGAAGTATGGTTAGTTAGTGTAAGCTCAAAAAGACAGGAGAATAGTATTCCTGCCCTGGGACTGTATGAGTTTGGGTGAATCAATCAGAGTAGAGTGCCTGGACTGGCCCTAACTGTGAGAAACTGTGTGAGTTTTGGAGATAGAGAGAGGGCATCCTCCAGGGCCAGAGTACAGAACAAAAGCATGGCAGAGGTCTGGGGTGCATGGGCATCTGTGCTCTGACACAGCGGCTCTTCTGGGAGATGGGGGCAGCAGTGTGGGGAAAACTTTTTTGAAGGGTGTGCAGGGTTGCATTTGCACCCATTTGCCCTGAGCCCAGGCCACAGAAGAGCTGGTGAAATGGCAGACAGGTCCCAGGGCTGATTGTCACATGGACTACCTTGGCCTTTCCCCACTTGAAAACACCCACCCCCAAATGACATCAGCTTGACTGGAAATAATGGCCCCACCCACAGGAATTGCTAGGTCTCTTCCACAAGGTGCTGAAGCCTGACTACAGACTTTAGAGAGACTTGCTCAATGAAAAGAGACAGACACAGGGGCAAAGCCAGAAAGAGAAGAAAGGAAAAAAACAGATACTACTGACACAAATCACACCGTGATCTTCCACATGAATTAATAAGTCTCCAGCATATCCTTTTAAACATTCATTTCTTGTCCTCCAAGTTAGTGCATTTTAAGTAACTAGTTTTATTTATGTTTTTATGTATATGGATTTATTCTTGTATCACAATTGTTTCATTTTTCACCCCATTGCTCTCCCCTGTCTCCTCCCTTCTCCCATAGTCAATCCCTTACCTCCTTGTTCTTCTCCATGGGTCTTTCACATTAGCTCTTCTTCTAAACCCTATCCCTTCTCTCCACTCCCTCTCATCACTCTCCTCTCTGCTCACTGTCATTCTGCCCCTTTTGGTTCCATGTCTCTGGTTACATTCTTCTCATCTGTTTGTTTTGTTTATTAGTTTCCTGGATTAAGTGAGATCATATGGTGTTTGTCTTTTGCCACCTGACTTACTTCACTAAGCATGATACTCCCTAGTTCCATCCATGTTGTTGCATTAGGTAGGAGTTCCTTCTTTTTTCTGCTGTGTAGTATTCCATTGTGTAAATGTACCACAGTTTTTTGATACATTCATCTACTGATGGGCACTTATGCTATTTCTAGCCCTTGGCTATTGTAAATAGCACTGCTATGAACAGGGTTGCGTAGGTTCTTCTGAATTGGTGTTTCAGAGTTCTTTGGGTATAGACCTGGCAGCGAAATTACTGGTTCAAAAGGCAGTTCCATTTTTAGCTTTTTGAGGAAATTCCATACTGTTTTCCATAGTGGCTGCACCAGTGTGCATTCCCACCAGTAGTGCACTAGGGTTCCCATTTTTATATTATAGTTTATTTCAAATCTCATATTTTGCTCCTCCCTTCTCTCACTTTATTATATCATCCAATTTCATCTTCTTACTTTTGTTCTAAATTTTATTTTTTCTCCTGCTATGACTCATTTCCATTCCCCACTCTAAGTATTTCTTCCCTCTCCAGCTTCTCAAAACCATTCTTTTGTCATTAGATACCACACATATTTTTTTCTGTTCAAAAAATACACATATTCTTTCTCCACCTTGACCAATCAGTGCTCACTGAGTGTGGACAGGAAGTAGCTGCAATGTCTTTTCAAACTTATTTATAGATCTTCCCTATTCCGATATTTCAAATATCAAAGCTTAGCATCCCCTCTCCTACTCCACTTATACCTTTCTCTAGCCTTTTCCTTTTTCATTTCCAATTTGAGTTTTCCCCTATCCTAGCCTGACTGAACGCCTTACTCTTAGTATTCCTCCTCCCCATGTCACCTCAAAATCATTTCCCTTTCCTCCAGACATCTCTTAAGCTCTATTTCTCTCTTTTCTACCTCACACACATACTGCATCTATAGTAGTTATAGCTCATATATGGTTGATAGTGCTGTGGGGAAACTTACTAATTTGGTTCCCATTTGTTTTATTCTTTTCTTTTTCTCTATTTTATCTAATTCAACTTTCTTTTTCTATGTATGTATGTTTGTTCTCTCATACAGTATCTATATATGTGTATATATGCACACACGTGTGTGTATATATACGTATACATATATATGTATATATACATAACTTCTGCTTCAGCTTAATACTGTACATTTGCTCTTTCTTGTTGCATTCTGATCTTCGCATTTTTATACAGAACGTAAATTTTCTTTCTTTCTCTCATCACCTACCATTTCTTGCTACTACCATTTCTCCCTGCTCTCTCCTCTCAAAAAATCATTTATAATTCAGTCAGTCAAGTTAGTTGTTTTCTCTCTCTTATAATAGTCTTTGTCTCTTTACATCCTTATTAATATTGGCTCATTTGCAGCTTAGAATGTGATTGAGGGTGGGTTATCTTTGAGGGTGTGGGTATTTTGTCTGGCTCAAATGCAGTTGAAAATGTGATTGATGGTATAGGAAATCTTTGAAGGTGTGGTTATTTAGCATGGACTGGTGGTTTTGTTTTAGTAGCAGTTCAACAACAGTATATGAGACTTGGTAGAAGGAGTGACTCTCAATCAGTTAACTGGAGAGAAGGACCCACCAAAGAGCAACACATCAGCCAAATCCAAAACACAACCAAAAAACCCAAATAAATGTCATAAAGGGCATTCCAAGAGCAGCAAGTTCAGGAAATCTAGGAGACTGCACCACTGAATCCCACAGGACTCCAACCACAAAAGATCACATGATGAAGGAAGGGAGTCAAAGCAGATAAATCTAAGAAACTAGAAAAAAAACCAGAAGAGACACCTAAAATGGAAAGAAAAAGAAATAATACCTCACCAAAGGGAAGGAGGAATCCTCAGAAAGGCTGCTAAATGAAATAGAGACAAGAAAACTATCAACCATGAAATTAAAAGTAATAGTTATAAGGAAGCACAATTGAGCTATGCAAGCCAAAGAAAACTACAAGAAATCCAGGGAAGATACAAGGAACTTACTGAGAACTATACCAGCATTAAAAATGACATAGAAACTATTAATAAGAGCCAGGAGGAAGTGAAGAATACAATTTCTGTATTAAAAAACACAGTATGGCTCTGGCTGGTAGCACAGTGTATAAGGCGCCAGCCTGTGAACCCAAAGGTTGCTGGTTCAATTCCCCAGCCAGGGCACATAACCAGGTTGCAAGCCAGGTCTCCAGCCACATCTGTAGCTGGAGGCAGGTGAAAGGCAACCATACATTGATGTTTCTCTCCCTCTCTCTCTCTCTCTCCCTTCCTCTCTCTCTGGAAATAATAAATAAAATCTTAAAATTAAATAAATAAAATAAAACATAATATAAAAATCAGAAGCAGGCTAGAGGAAGCAGAAAATCGGATCAGTGAGTTGGAGAACAACATAGGAAAAAATTCCTAGACAGTGCAACAAAATGAAAATAGAGTGAAAAAGAATGAAGACATGTTAAGAGAACTGCAGAAAAACATGAAACATAATAATATCAATATCATAGGGATACCAGAATGAGAAGAAGAGAAGCAATGGATAGAAAACCTGTTTGAAAAAGTAATGACAGTAAACTTTCCGAATTTGATGAGAGAAAAACCTATGCAAGTCCAGGAAGCACAGAGGTTCCCAATAAAGATGAACCCAAATTATTAATAATTTGGTGTTCATAGTTAAAATGACAACATTCAAAGACAAAGAAAGAATCCTAAAGGCAGCAAAAGAGAAATAGCTAATAACATACAAGGGAGCTCCAATAAGGCTATTAGTTGATTTCTCAACAGAAACACTACAAGCCAGAAGAAAATGGCAAAAGATATTCCAAGCAATGAAAAACAAATGCCTGCAACCAAGACTACTCTACCCAGCAAGGCTCTCATTCCAAATGAAAGGTGAAATGAGGAGTTTCCAAGACAAAATATAACTAAAAGAATACATCTCTGCCCTGGCTGGTGGCACAGTGGATAAAGCACCAGCCTGTGAACCCAAAGGTCGCGGGTTCAATTTCCAGCCAGGACATAAACCAGGTGGCAAGCCAGGTCTCCAGCTACCAGATTGGTAGCTGGAGGCAGGTGAAAGGCAACCATACACTGATGCCTCTCTCTCCCTCTCTGCTTCTTTCCCTTACCCTCTCTCTAAAAGTAATAAGTAAAATCTTAAAAAGAAAATACATCTCCTCCTAACCAGCATTGCAAGAGATGCTAAAGGATTGCTATAAAAAGAGGAATAAAGAGAGAGGGGTGGGGAACACAGGGAAAAAATTACAATGATTAAGTGCCTATCAATAATAACCTTAAATGTAAATAAATTAAATGCTCCAATCAAAAGTCATAGGGTAGCTGAATGGATAAGAAAACAGGACCCATCTATGCTATCTGGAAGAGACCCACGTCAGAACAAAAGATCTACATAGACTGAAAGTCAAGGGATGGAAAAAATATTTCAAGCAAATGGACATGAAATAAAAGCTAGGGTAGCAATACTTATATCAGCCAAAATAGATTTCACAAAAAACCCATTAAAATAGACAAAGAAGGACACTTCATAATACTTAAGGGAACAGTACATCAAGAAGACAAAACCTTTGTAAACATATATGTACCCAATATAAAAGCACCCAAATATATAATTTTTTTGTGGGACTTCAAGAAAGATATTGATAGCGACCCACCCATCGTAGGGAATTTTAACACCATATCGTCAACAATGGACAGATCTTCCAAAGCAAAAAAAAACCCACCAAGGATATTATGGCATTTGAAGAACACTCTAGATGAAATGGACTTAATTGACATATATAGAACTTTTCACCACAAGGAAAATGCACATGTAATATTCTCAAAGATAGACCACACGGTAGGACACAAAACAAGCCTCCACAAATTCAAGACGATTGAAGTTATAGTAAGCATTTTCTCTGATCACAACGGCTTGAAAATAGATACCAACTTTAAGGAATAAACAAAAATATTCAAATTCATGGAACTGAATAACATGCTATTAAATAATAAATGGGCTAACAATGAAATCAAGGAAGAAATAAAAAATTTCTGGAAACAAATGAAAATGAATACGTAATAGCCAAAAACCTATGTGTCACAGGAAAGGCAGTCCTGAGAAGAAAGTTCATACCTAAAAAGGAGAGAAGAATCTCAAGTAAACAACCTAACTATAAAGCTACAAGAACTGGAGAAACAACAACAAACAAAGCCCAGAACAGTAGAAGGAAGGCAATAACCAAGATTAGAGCAGAATTAAAGGACATAGAGACTGAAAGAACGATCTGAAGGATCAATAAATCCAGGAGCTAGTTCTTTGAGAAGATGAATAAAATGGACAAATCTTTAACCAAACTCATGAAGAAAAAAAAAGAGACAGGACTCGAATAAAAAAAAATCAGAAATAACAGAGGAGAAATCACAACTAATCCTTCAGAAATACAAAACAGTATATACAAAGGATGATAAGAAATTGCTATGCAACCATTTATGATAAAAAACCCTCAGCAAAATGGGAATAGAGGGAGCATACCTCAACATCATAAAGGCCATCTATGAGAAACCTGAAGCCAACATCATACTTAATGGACAAAAACTGAAAGCTTTCCCCCTAAGATCAGGAACGAGATAAGGCTGTCCACTTTCTCCAATTCTATTCAACATTGTCATGGAAGTTCTAGCCATAGCCATCAGAGAAGAAAAAGGAATCAAAGGTATCCAAATTGGAAAGGAGGAAGTCAAACTGTCATTATTTGCAGATGATATGATAGTGTACATACAAAACCCGATGGGCTCCACCAAAAACCTACTCAACCTAATAAGCAAATTTAGCAAAATAGCTGGGTATAAAGTCAATATCCAGAAATCAAAAGCATTTTTGTATACCAATAATGAAACAACAGAAGTAGAAGTGAAAAAACAAATCCTATTTACCATAGCAATAAGAAAAATAAAGTACCTAGGAATCAACTTAACTAAGGAGGTCAAAGACCTGTACTCAGAAAACTACAGAACAATGATGAAAGAAATCAAGGAAGATACAAATAAATGGAAGCATATACCATGTTCATGGATGGGAAGAATTAACATCATTAAAATGTCCATACTACCCAAAGCAATCTACAGATTCAGTGCAATCCCAACTAAAATACCAATGACAGACTTCACAGAAATAGAAAAAATACTTCAAAAATTATATGGAGCCAAAAACGCCCACGAATAGCCACCACAATCTTGAGAAAGAAGAACAAGGTAGGAGGAATCACAATACCGGACTTCAAACAATACTACAAGACTACTGTCATCAAAACAGCCTGGTACTGGCATAACAATAGACATATAGATCAATGGAACAGAATAGAGAGCCCAGAAATTAACCCAGGACTCTATGGTCAACTCATATTTGACAAAGGGGGAAGGAACATTAAATGGAGTAAAAACAGTCTCTTCAACAAATGGTGTTGGCAGAACTGGACAGCAACATGCAAAAAGATAAAACTAGACCACCAACTTACACCATACACCAAAACAAACTCAAGATGGATAAAGGATTTAAACATAAGGAGTGCCACCATAAAGGTCCTGGAGAAAAATATAGATAGTAAACTTTTGGATATCCTATGCAGAAATATGTTTACTGATACTTCACCAAGGGCAAAGGAAATCAAAGAACAAATCAACAAATGGGACTATATCAAATTGAAAAGTTTCTGTTCAGCTAAAGAAAATATCAGCAAAATTCAAAGGGAACCAACTGTATGGGAAAACATAATTGCCAATGCTACCTCAGACAAGGGTCTGATCTCCAAAATATATAAAGAACTAATGCAACTCAACACCAGGGAGACAGACAGCCCAATTAAAAAATGGGCAAAGGACCTGAACAGACAACTCACTGAGGAAGAGATACAAAGGGCCCAGAGGCATATGAAAGAATGCTCAACATCACTAGTCATCAGAGAGATGCAAATTAAAACCGCAATAAGACACCACCTCACACCTGTCAGAATGGAAATCATCAACAAATCAACAAACAACAAGTGTTGGCGAGGATGCAGAGCAAAGGGAACCCTCATACACTGTTGGTGGGAATGTAGGCTGGTGCAGCCACTGTGGAAAACAGTATGGGGTTTCCTTAAAAAACTAAAAATGGAACTGCCTTTTGATCCAGCAATTCCACTACTTGGACTATACCCAAAGAACCCTGAAACACAAATTCATAAGAACCTATATACACCTATGTTCACAGCAGCGCTATTTACAATAGCCAAGTGCTGGAAACAGCCTAAGTGCCCATCAGTGGATGACTGGATCAAAAACCTTTGGTACATTTACACAATGGAATTCTATACAGCAGAAAGAAAGAAGGAACTTGTACCCTTTGCAACAACATGGATGGAACTGGAGAGTATTATGCTTAGTGAAATAAGCCAGTCAGTGAAAGACAAATACCATATGATCTCACCCATTACAGGACAATAATGAACAAAACTAACAACAAGCAAAACAGAACCAAATATATGAATACAGTGAATAGGCCTTCAGTGGTCATGGGGAATGGGGTTGGGGGGAGGGGGGAGGCAGAGGCAAGGAAGGGGAGAGGCTTAGACAAGAAGCTAGTATAATGGAACCATGGACATGGACAACAGGTGGGATTGACTTTGGGGGGAATGGGTGGGTGGGGAGGGGGCAAAAAGGGGATGGATGTAATACAACAACAATAAAATTTAAAAAATAAAATAAAAAAATGAATAAATGCTGCCAACCCTAAATATATATAATTTGTAGTATTTCCCTGAGAGATCATTTTGGGGGCAGTAAAAGTTAAAAAAAAAAAAAAAAAGAAAGCAAAACAAATTGCTATGAAGAGCTATATGGCAAAAAATTAGGCAACCTGAGTAAAATGGACAAATTTCGGGGAGCACATAATCTTACAAAACTGAATCAAGAAGAAGCAGAAAGCCTAAATAGATTGGTAACAACTAGTGGAATTGAAGCAGTAATCAAAAAAATCCCAAAGCACAAGAGGCCTGGACTGGATGGCTACACAGGTGAATTTTACCAAACATTTAGAGAAGAAATAACTACTATCCTTCTCAACCTGTTCCAAAAAATCCAACAAGAGGGAAGACTCCCAAGCTCTTTCAATGAGGCCAATATTATTCTAATCCCCAAACTAGGTTAAGACAAAACTAAGAAAGAAAATTACAAGCCAATATTGCTGATGAACACAGACGCTAAAATCCTCAACAAAATACTGGCAAACCAAATCCAGCAATACATTAAAGAGATCATATACCATGATCAAGTGGGATTTATCCCAGGGATGCAAGGATGGTACAACATTCCCAAATCAATAAATGTAATACTCCACATCAACAAAATGAAATACAAAAACCATATGATCATATTAATAGATGCTGAAAAAGCACTTGATAAAGTACAGCACCCATTTATGATAAAAATGCTCAGCAAAGTGGGAATAGAACAAACATACCTCAACATAATAAAGGCTGTATACAAGAAGCCTGCAGCCATCATCATACTAAATGGACAAAAACTAAAAGCTTTTCCCCTAAGATTAGGAACAAGACAAGGGTGTCCACTCTCTCCACTTCTATTCAACATAGCTTTGGAAGTTCTAGCCACAGTGATCAGATAAGAAAAAGGAATCAAAAGCATCCAAATTGGAAAGGAGGAAGTAAAGCTGTCATTATTTGCAAATGACATGATAGTATACATAGAAAATCTTATAGACTCCACCAAAAAACTACTTAACCTAATAAATGAGTTTGGCAAAATAGCTAGATATAAAGTCAATATCAGAAATAAAAGGCATTTTCATACACTACCAATGAATATCAGAGACAGAACCTAGAAAAAAAATCCCATTTACAATAGCAACAAGAAAAATAAAGTACCTAGGAATAAACTTAACAAAGGAGGTAAAAGGCCTGTTCTTGGAAATCAATAGAACACTGAAGAAAGAAATTAAGAAAGATGCAAATGGAAGCATATACAATGTTTATTCATGAGAATATCATTAAAATGTCCATACTACCCAAAGCAACTTACAGATTCAATACAACCCCTATCAAAATATTTCATAGATGTTGAACAAACACTTCAAAAATTTAACAACCACGAAGCAGCCACAGCAATCTTGAGGAAGAAGAACAAACTAGAAGGAATTACAATACCAGATATCAAACTGTATTACAAAGCCATTGTAATCAATAAAGTCTGGTATGGCATAAGAATAGAGATACAGATCAATAGAACAGAAATAAATCAAGGTCCCTATGGCCAACTAATTTTTGCCAAAGGGGGAAGAAACAAAATAGAATGAAAACAGCCTCTTCAACAAGTGGTGTTGAGAAAACTGAAGAGGGACATGCAAAAAAAAGAAACTAGGCCACCAACTTACACCATACACCAGAATAAACTCAAGATGGGTAATAGTTAAACATAAGCTGTGTCACCATAAAAGTTCTAGAGGAAAATATAGGAGGTAAAATTGCAGATATCCCATGCAGCAATATTTTCACTGATATTTGTCCTGGGGCAAGGGAAATAAAGGAACAAATAAACAAATGGGACTACATCAAACTCAAAATTTTCTGCTCAGCTAAAGAAAACATCAGCAAAATAAAAAGGGAAACATTTATATGGGAAAAAGACAAGGTATCATTGACAAATACATTTTCCCATGTAAAGTACAGAAGGAATTTTATACGACTCAACACCAGGAAGACAGCTGACCCAATTAAAAGATGGGCAAAGTACCTGAATAGACACTTCTCTGAGGAGGACATACAAAGGGTGCACAGGCATATAAAAGAATGCTTGACATTATTAGCCATCAGAGAGATGCAAATTAAAACCACAATTAAATACCACCTCACACCTGTCAGATTGGCCATCATTAACAAATCAATAAACAAATGCTGGTGAGATGTGGAGAAAGGGGAACTCTAGTGCACTGTTGGCAGGAATGCAGACTGGTGCAGCCACTGTGGAAAATGGTATGGAATTTCTGGAAAAAACTAAAAATGGAACTGCCTTTTGGGACATCTGTAATTTAACAGCCAGAAAGAAAGAAAGAAAGAAAGAAAGAAAGAGAGAGAGAGAGAAAGAAAGAAAGAAAGAAAGGAAGGAAGGAAGGAAGAAAGAAAGGAAGAAAGAAAGAAAGGAAGAAAGAAAGAAAGGAAGAAAGAAAGAAAGGAAGGAAGAAAGAAAGGAAGAAAGAAAGAAAGAAAGAAAGAAAGAGAAAAAGCAAAAAGAAAAGCCTAAGAATAACCTGGAATTGTGGACGTACAAAGATGTTTGAGGCCAGGTAGGTCTTGGCACATAGCACTAGGTGGTGGTCCTTAGTGATAGGCCCTCCCTGTCCCTATTATATGCCCCATAGATCAGCTATTTGGGGAAAAGGCACTTTGCAGCAGAGAGTGGTACTATAGGAGCAATGTGCTACCAGGCCAGGTGCGCCCTCAGTGAATGGTGCTGGAGGGTGACTTCCTCATTAGGGATAGCAAATCCTCACCTAGTGACTTGTCTGTCTCTCAAATCATCAGGGAAGAACTAACATTTCAAGATGTAGCTTGGAAAAATGTCTACTGCATCGGACAGCAGTGGGTTGACACCATGGACAACTGGTGGGACACTACAGAAAGGCTCCCATCTTGACCAGTGAGCACGGGAGAAGCTGTACCACATCAGAGGACTTCAGTGATGTTCTCTCCATGGCCCCTGCCACTTTCAGGCACTGGTGCCACACTTAGGCAACAAAAGCTGGTTGCGCAAAGAAGTCATGGTGGGTCATCTGCTCTACTGTGGGCCTGCTCTATCCAGTGGTTCCTCCCCTGTTGGCTTCCTTTGCCTGGCTGATCTTTCTGTCCAGGTCCTTTTTGTCTGTCTGCCTCCCTTTGCCACCCCAGGCCCCCATTCTACAGTTCAAGTTCTTTCCCCACACCCTACCTTGGCCAGTTTTAGAATGGAAGATGGAAGAAGGGCAAGTGTGCTCACTTTATTCCTTCTCAAACGGAATCAGCCTTAGGCTGTTCATTGTTCACGCTATTAGCCCTGCTCAGTACAAAGACACTGGGTACAGTTGGAAGGCACTGTTGCTGCCCTTGATGAAGTGACCTACTGTGCACTCCTAGGTGAAGGTCTGCTGCCCCACCCCCCGTCCCAGCAGCCCTTGTTGGTGTCCTTTGCCCTTACTTGCTGGAGAGCTAGTAGTGAGAAAGCTGTACGGTGCCTTTGGAGTTGTGCTGCAAAAAAGAAAAAATTCCCTTGAAGGTTTTCTTGAATAAGGACAGCTGACTGGAAGAGACAGATGTTTCGGTAAATTACCCTCCAATATACCTTCTCCTCTTGCTTGTCGGCTTGCTTAAATTTCACAATTATGTGTTTAATTCTCAAAATAATATGTATGTATATTTGATTTGTTGACACTAACACAGATGATTAGGAAAAAACCTGACACTTGGGGTAGAGTAGCTACCAACACATTATCCACACATGCATGAGCACACACAAGGCAGAGACTCTGCCACCCACAGTTGCTAATAGTAAAATCATTCACAGTAATAGCAGCATAGCAGCAGGACAATTTATGAACTTACTAAGAATTAGACTCTGTGCTTAGTGTCTAACATGGATTATCTCTTTAACCCTTCTACAGTCCAGGTGGCAGGCTCTTACTCATTTTACCGATGGTGAGACAGATGCAGAGAGCAGGGAAGTGACCCACCCAATGTCGTAGCACTGGGACAGAACCTGCTTCTTGTTGACCCTTCTGTGCTTATAGCACAGGGCAAGGCACATTCCTGCTGTGAGGTGGGTGTGAAACCCACATCCTTCCTGCTGGTGCTTTCTGAGTGTCAGCCGCCAGTCTCTCTGGCCCCCTGAGCACATGGTGTGGTGACCACATGGGTTCCTGGGAATACACTTGGCAGAAGTGAGGTCCAGCAAGGCTCCTCAGCCCTAGCAAGTGTCTTAGCTCCAGCCTTGTCTAGGCCTGGATCACCCTTCGAAAGGACAGTTCCCAATCACTGCCGAGAGGAAGATTGATGGGGGTTCAGTGGTGGGGGCAGGAGATGGACAGCGGGCAGAAGGCGCTTTTTCTACTCACCTGACCCTAAGGCTGCCTCATCCAGGGCTTGGGCACATAGCTCACTCAGGCCCATCTGCTTCCAGATCTGCAGGGCCAGGTCCCAGGCCTTCTTCTCCCCATATTGAGCCACCAGATGGGAGGCCATCTCCAGGCCATCCAGCTTCTCTGGTTGACTTGTGGTAGCACAAGGAGAGTGCTGTCGGAGATCCAGATCAGGTAGCCGCTGCTGGAACTGCTTTCGCTGCTCCTTTGTCATCAACTCCAGCTTCCGGGCCAGTAGCTTCTGGACACTCTCAGCCATCTCTGCTCTGCTGACCTGATCTGCAGCACGTGCCCTGTCTGCTTCACTGCTCATTTCATTCTTGGCTCAGAGGGCCTTGGGATGTTAACATGGGAGGGAGTTTAGTCAAGGGCATCAGCAGGCTGAGAATATGGTCATCCTTGGCCACTACCATCTCCCAATGCAAGAGTCCCCCTCTGGTCATTATCTTCATCTGATAAACTGCTATTCAGCATTCAGAACCACTTTTATAAGCCCCAGGGCATCTGCCAATGGCTGGTACTGGGGGAGGGGAGGTGAAGGGGAGAGGGAGGGAAAGGCGCAGGAATAGGAGTTCAGAGGGCACTGGAGACACTGGGAGAGGTTGGTAACTGAGTTGCTGGGTCTGGGCTGGGGGCAGTCAGGAGAGTGAGGGGAGGGATGGGAGGATGGGGTGTCGGAACACTCACTGTTCTGTGCTCCTCAGTCTTCCCTCTCCTGGGGCCTGCAGTCCTGGAAGCAAGTCCTGTGCTGAGGTGCTGACAAGAGGTGGGGAGGGGAAGAAGTGGGAGTGCAGGGTGGGCTTTCAGAGCCCAGCTTTGAGCTCGGACTTGCACAACCGGGCCTCAGACTTCTGGGCCTCGGACACCAATCAAGAACACTCCCAGACAGCCAAAGCAGGAACAAAAGTTTTCCAGAGGAAGTTACTTGCGGGTGTGGCCAGGTGAGGGGAGGGGCCATCACAGCCCCAGACAAAGCTGGAACTAGAGCCAGATACTCAGACAGGCCACAACCCACTCAGACAGGCCACAACCCACTCAGGCCTCTGGCACAAATTCAGCTCTTGCACTGGACTCAGGCCCATATAACATGGAGGGACACGCATCTCCTCATGAGCACCCTGCCAGTCCAAAGCCTAGAGCCCACCCACAGAATCAGGGTGGAGGCTCCTTAGGAAGCTGGGTGTCGGGCCAGGCCAAGCTTGCAGGATGGGTGGGTCCCCCAGATCTGCTAGGGCAGCTCCCTACTGGGGAGCGGGTTCAGGGAGCACCTTTCCCAGCCTCTCATAGATTTCTGGGCTCTTGAGGCCCATTGCATTCCTGCCAAGCTACAAGGGACATTGAGGTTTGTGTGTGTTCTGACCAGGGGGCTGCCTGCCTGCGAGCAGCTCAGCCTTCAACTAGTAAATGCCCCACCAGAAAGATAAACAACCTCGCCTGCTTCTTGCAAAAACAGTCCTCTCAAGAATTTTCTTCTTCTTTTGTAGAACTGGCAGATACCTGCACTTTAGATGGAGGAATGACATTATCTACCTCATTCTCTGTTGTGTAGTTTCTGGGGATGCCTTGAATTGACCAGGCTGGAGAAGCCCAGGCTAAGGAGCTTCTGTTCATTGCTCTCCCAGACACAGACTCCTTGTGTGCCTGATTCATTTCTCTGAGCCTCAGTTTGCTCACCTACTAAAGGGACATCATAGGTTCACAAAGCAGCTCCAATTAAGCAAAAGATATTACTAACCTTTAAAAACGTTATGTATGGTTATTGTTTTTAATGGCCAATAAGCATGCCAGAAGACCTTCAAAGCCAGATTTAGCAGGAGCAGAAAGTGCTGCCCTAGGCAGTGATTTCATCAGCGGGATCTGAGCCTTCCATGAAGGGCCCTGAGACCCTGTGTGGTGGGAGGTGAGGTCTGGTGAAGGGGTGTGATTGTGTTTTATTTCCATCTGACACCAACTAATTCTGACACCAACTCTCTGGTCACCAGCTGGGTGTCCTAAAACTCAATTCAATAAAAAAGATTTTATTTATTATTTTTAGAGAGAGGGGAAGGGAGGAAGGCTGAGAGGGAGATAAACATCAATGTATGGTTGCCTTTCACCCGCCTCCAGCCACAGACCTGACTGGAGATCTAGCTTGCAACCTTGTTATGTGCTCTAGCTGGGGAATTGAACCAGCACCTTTGGGTTCGCAGGCAGGTGCCTTAGTCACTGTGCCACCAGCCAGGGTGGGTTTAGAGGATTTTATAGACACACATCAGTTACCTTTTTCTTCTCAAGGTCATGGGTTCCTCAAAGGCAATGACTGATTTGTTCTCTTTTTGGATCTAGAATAAGAACTCAATGCTTTGTATGGTATTGATGTTAAAATAATATATTTAATACAGAAGCAATTTAAAATATTACTTTTACTTCATTTCAATTTCTAAGTAATATATGATTATAATTTCATCATGAAAATGGCAAACAATACATAAATGGCTGAACTGAGGTTACCACTGTTCCTAGTATGTTCTATGCCCTTCCAGACAGACACACACAACGACAACATATCTATATAAAATATATAGCTTTGTCATGTAACACAACATATGCGGTATTCTAAAACATGCCAAATTGTTGGACAGGTAATATTAGATACACACAAAGGAACCCGGCCATGAGCAGCCTGGCATTTGCTTCCTAGGGAAATGCTGATGTCTCCTGGGATACAGACCTAGAAGCAGAATCCAGAGGTTATGCACCTTCTAGTTTAGTAAAAACCATCTAATGACGGGGAAAAAAAGAATAAGCATTGCTCAGAAAGTCACCTTGGATATCCAGGAGAATATTAAGGAAGTGGGACCTATGCACACCTGAGCCTCAGCTCTCAGAGCTGCTAAACCTGATGCTTAAATTCCCCTCAAGGCTGTCATAACCATCCTGGAACAACTGCTGCATGGACACCTATGGACTTCCTTCACTGTAGTTTTTGAAAGAAGGTGAGGTTGAAACAGACCCCCACGGGCTTTTCAGTTATGTGGCCTCATCTGTTTGCCACTGACAGAAAAACCCTTAATACACAGCATTGGTGAAAAGGAAAGGAATTCATTTATTATTTGAAGGTTATACAGATTTAGATTAAAGGTGGAATTGTGAGAATAGGTTCCACTCCCTTTAAAACACTCCAAAATACCCAGCCCTGCCTCCACTTTCCTAACCAGACCTGTTTTAGAACAGAGAAGTCAGAGGTAGCATCTCCCTCTGGGAAAACAAGTCCGTGGCTCAGTATTTCCTAGTCCCTGTTCAGCATTCCTGGTAGCTCCCATCCATCTGTGCCTGCAGAGTCTCTTTCAAGCTTTGAGCTCTGTGCCTCTCTAACTGAGTGCTCTCTCTCACTCTGTCTCTCTAACCGCCTGCTCTACACCCCTGCACAAATAGAATGTTCTTTCTAACTCTTGAACTGTATGTGTTCTCCACTTAATGGCTGCTGTCTTATTTTTAATCCCTTACTGCAGCCTTTTACGCAGTGGCCATGGTGACCAGACCTGGCCACTGGCTAAATCTTGTGCAGCCTCATAAGATTTTCCATCACTATTCTATGGATAAAGCCCCTCCTATTTTCTTGGGATGTGGAACAATGGCTGTGCTTCACTGAGAGCCAACCCCCATTCCCCAAATGAAGGCTTTTGGGATGGCTTTCTTCTACCTTGTAACAAGGAGTTCCTGGGGTCAAAGGCAAAGGGAAAATTCAGGGGCCTGAGAGCATGGCTATTAATAATCAGTTGAGGCTAGCCTCCAGGACTGAGGGCTTCTCCAACTGGCCCTTCTCTGCCTTTCATTGACCTATACTACGAGTGTGCCCTTTAATGATCCTGCCCCGCTCTTCTACCCCAATAGCAGGTCTTCCCAATAATCTGTCCTTGTCTTCCCATTGGAATTAGTGGCTTCTTCCTGGGCTGCCCCTCTGTATTGTCCCACAAGTCAATACACTGTACAGTCTAAATCTAACATTTCCCACATATTTTGTCAATGTGTTTCCCAGCATTCTGCCTTATAAGTGTTCATTGCCCATGATAATAGGGTCCAAGGGAGGCCAGGCTCTGACTGTGTCTAATTAAGATGAAATTAGGGCTCTGGTAGAGGAAGGTCAACTGGAGCCCAATGGGAATCTTAAGCTGTATACATTGCATGAACTGGAAAAGCATAGAGATTTAAGGGACCCTGGAAAGGCATTCAGTTCATTAAGTTCATGACTTATTCCAAAAGGAATCAAAGGCAGTGTGTTCTTTGAGGACCCTTGGTTGCAAACAACAGAAAAGACATTGGAACTAGTTTGAGCCCCAAAGGGGACAATGAAAAGGAAGCAGAATGTTTCATGAAGCTCAAGGGCACAGATGAACTGTGGCCCTTGCAACATGGTGGAAGCAGTGATGGGGGGCTGGGCATTCCAGGTGCCCATTGTTATATCCAGACGAAAGCGAGACACCAAACGCTGGAGACTTTCGGGGATTCAAAGATGTTATTTATTGGCCAAACAACAGACCTGCGCAGGGGCGGCCTCGATCTTATGAGGCGCGCCCTGTCGCTTATAGCTAGGGCCCTTTATAGTGGAACAAGCGAGCCCGGGCACAGAAGATAAGATGGTAATTAGTGATTGACTATCAGGGTGGGGGTCTGAGGTGGTCTTGAGGCCTTAATTGGCCTGTCTCCCGGCTGTCAGGTTGCCCTAATATCTTGGGTAAACAATCTTTTTCTGCCAGCCAGCGGGTTCTCACCTTGCACTTGTGGACTCCAGGGGTCCCGGAATCCCTTCATCTCTGCAGAGGTCCCCTGCAGAGCGATTGGCTTTTCTTTAACTAGGTTTCTAAGCTTCCTCCTTTCCTAGTTTCAGTAATGCTAATAATACACATTAAGCTTTTGCTGGGGTTCCACACCCATGGCATCCATCCTTCATCCCTGCGTCTCTTTGCCCCTTGATTTGCTTCATTTTCTTTACCATTGCAGCTGGCTTTCTCTGCTTTTCCCGGGAACTGGCTTCTGCTAACATTTCTGGGGTTGGGGACAAAGGGTCACTTGTATAAACGCGGCTATTCCTGCAACAGTTCAGCCTGTGGGGACAGTGGGGCTCTTGTGAAAATGGAGTGGGGGTTGAGCAGGCAGCTCAGGGGTGTCCATTACACTCCACTCCGGGCTGCCCATCGCAGGAACGCACACACCTCATCACAACACACAAACATCACACACACTACTCTCACAGCCAGGCTTTCCTTCATCCACAGTATTTCAAAGATGCCTGGGCCTAGCACAATCTACTTTTGCCAAGCAAAACAAGAAACAGTTAATGCATCTGCTGAAGGGACCCAGTTCCCAGAGAATCCTGCTCCTGCCAGCAGAAGTGAAGGAGACAATAGACAATAGACAGTCCCACTGCCAGCTGTCCTGGCAAGTGGTTAATTTGTGGCAGGATGATACGGGTCCCCTCCTGTAGAATACATGGGTGTGGTTCTGATACTAACCTTATTTTTGTCTGGCTTTGGTATAAAACATTGGCATAGATCCTCACAAGTGGGGAAGAGCTCAGATCCTGAAAACATCCCACCATGGCTGCATCCCACCATGAAAGACAATTAGAATTTCTTGGAAGTTAGTGAGTACCACAGTGAATTTAGTGAAATAATGATTTCAGACCCATGAAGAAGAATAGAAGCCCATGGTTTAGGCAGTTGTAGTCTGGCTGATAGTCAGAAACAATGACATACTTTCAGATTTATCTTCCAGGCTTATAATGAGTATTAACCATCCAGCCCCAGGATCCTCTGTAGTGAATTTGCATTTCCATGGTTGGAATGACAGTGAGTGGTTTTTCTCAGAGAGGCCTTGGGGGTTGTCAGGAGGGCTGACTCTGGAGCCAGCCTGCCAGAGGTTGAACTCCACCTCTACCACTTAGTTTCTGTGAGAATTTAGGGACATCACTTACTTGCCTTCTGCCTCCATATTTTTGTAAAATGAGGATGATAGCAGTACCTGTCATCAAGGGTTTGTGATGGTTAATTTTATTTCAGCATTACTGGGCCATATTGCCCAGGTATTGGGTCTAACATTTGGATGTTTTTGTGTGGGTGCTTTCAGATTAAATGAACACTGAAATTAGTAACATTGAAATTAGTAGGGCAGATTGTCTTCCACGGTGTGGTCAGCATCATGTAATCATTTGAAGGGCCGAGTAGAACAAAAGACTGACATACCTGAGCTAGAGGGAATTCTGCCAGCAGACAGCTGTCCCAGCTCTACCCGGGGTCTCTAGTCTGCAAGCCCACCCTGCAGATTTTGGACCTTTGCAATGTGAGCTCATTCCTTAAACCAAACCTCTCTTGTGTTACACATCCTATTGGCTCTGTTTCTGTGGAGAACCCTGACTAGTACAGGTTTGCCATTAAGGTTAAATAATTAATATATGTAATACTTAAAGAATAGGACAGGGATGTGTGACCGCACTAGCAGACTGTAACTTCAGTGTTTCTACCTATCTGGGTTCAGCTTCACTGGTGCCTATATTCTCTTGCTCATTGAACACAAGCTCTGGCTACTGAAAATATCTTCATACTCTCAGAAGTGCCCAAATGGCAGGTAATTCTTTGTCAGATACTTCTTTGTCAGCAGAAAAGGACCAAGACAGGGTCAAGGCAGGTCTGTCCAGGCACCTATTAGAATGTATGGTTTCTTGACTTTGTGCAGGAAAGAATTCCGGACAGGAATCCAGGTGATTTTGAGAATATTTGTAAACCTTGGGGCAGTGAATCTAAGGAAGGGCTTAAATTAGAAGAAGCAAGAACACAGTAACAGAAGTGAGCCTACACTGGCCTGCCTAAGGTCAGGAAAGGAGGTCACAGTAACAGAATGGAGCTAGGTGTGGCTGTTTGTGGCTCACTGAAAAGTTAGGTGAGAGGAGGACCCTTCAAGCTTAGGTAAAAGAAAGAAAAATTATGTGCCTCAGAAACATCATGGATGGGGAAGAGTGCATACTGGATCTTTTGTCTTGAGGTTTTTATTTTTATGTTTAATATTTCTTTTTAAAAATATTATTTCTTTACTTTTAGAGAGAGGAAATGAGAGGAAAACAGAAATGTGTGAGATATACATCAATCAGTTGTTTTCACACACCCCCAACAGAGGACTTGGCCTGCAACCCAGACATGTGCCCTGACTGGGAATTGACAGATGACCTTAAGGTTCGTGGTTGGCATTCAATCCACTAAACCATACCAGCCAGGGCTGTTTTGAGGATTTTTATCTGTTTTCTACAGGTTGGAATTTTAGACAGGGTCTCAATCAGAATATTCATCAGAACACACTTTTCAGGTGTGTTCTTTAATATGCTGATGTATCAAAATGCGTATACAGTGGGATTTGGGATCAGCTTCACCTCTATCTTGGAATTGTCTGCCTCTAATGTGTGTGTGTGTATGTTTTATTCCTCTGACTTCATTTTTGGGTTACGCTGGCACTAATGGCACAAACTGGGTCTCTGCTACTTATCTCCCTGATAAGGGTGATTTAATCTACCTGCTGTCTCTCTGGGAAGGAGAGACATCAACTATCTGCTCCTAAGAGTCTTTGGTTAGGTGGGGTAGGGGCTTATGATTCCTTATCTGGCTGTTAATTCTCAGCTGTTTACTTAACTATTTTTTCTCTGTTTCCCTTAATTCACCTATAAAGAAATTTTCCTAGCTTCTTACTAAACTGCCTCCCTGAGGTGGTGTGGCAGGAAGTGGGAGGCTGACTCCAGACACCCTTCCTGCAATGATCCCCTTAATTTGTGGCCCCAACAATCAGCACAGCTTCAGCTGGGAGTCAAATCTACGAGGACAGTGTCTGGGACAGACCCCGAGCTACCAGCCCTCACATTAGCTTCATGTGGAGAGGAGCAGCACATCCTCTAGGAGGATCTGGGTTTTCCCTTGAAAATGAATTGAGTTAGAACCTATAAAAGGGCACTGTCTCCTGCAATGTGACGCTCAGAGCAAGGCAACGTGAGATAATAGGTTTGTTTTGAGAATGTTCTTCCATGTTTTTCATGGACTTACATGAGGGCATTGGTCATTACTTTTTTATTCTCTTAAGATCGCTGAGGACACAAAATTCAGAATCAAGTCATGTACCTGCCACATTCAGCGGGAAACTGCCCACACAGGCAGCTGGTCTAGATGATATTCCAATAGCACAACGTTGGGTCTTTGAATGTCATGGACAGTATGGTGGCCAGGAAGATAATTAAAGGTTATATTTGGGGAATGTCCCTTTATCATTCATCTTTATATAAATCCTCACTTAATACCCACTATGTGCCCCAGACTGTCCTAGGCACTGGCAGTACACTGATGGGCAGATCAGACATGGTTCCTGCCTCAGGAAATGACATCTAGTGGGGAGAGATCAGCAGAAAAGCAATAAGGACAATGCCATGTGCTGAGTGCCCTGATGGGGTGGGGGACACACGGTGCTTCAGGAGCACAGGGCAGAGGTACCTAAGCCAGCTGTAAGGACATGGAATCACTGTCCATGGCAGAAGTCATCTAAACTGAGACCTACAGTCCATTCCCTCTGTGGCCTTCTTCTTCACCTGTCCTTAAATTAGGAATCCACCTAAAATTCAAAAACAACAAAGCAGAATTTAAACTAGTAGAAAATCCAAGCTCCAGGGTGAGGAGAGGGGGGAATGGAATGAGTATAATACAACAATAAAATTAAATTAAAAAAAAATTTAAAAAGAGAAGAAAATCAAAGTTCAACATTGAAAAGTAAAAAAAATTAATGTTTTTGTCCTATTTATAACCCCCAGTGTATTGGTTTCCACTGTCTGTCTCCAGCACAGGTGACCAGTTCCATTTCCTCCCTAATCCTCCTGCATCTGGATGCACAGAGAGGGCTCTAAACTTAGCTGTGGTGGCCACTGGATGAAGATCTTGGGTGAAGCTTCTGCAAGCTTCTGACAGCTGCACAAGCACATTTCCTGAGATGCTGTTATCCCACCTGGACAGCTGGAATGCGAAAGCCAAGGGAGGAAGCTTGCAGGCCCACAGGGCACACTTGGACATGGACAGGTAATGCCCTGCAAAAGCATCACCGAAGTTCCATAATTTCATAATAGAAGGCAAGTTGAATGTAAACTTGTTTAGAGAAGAAACTGAGACCCAGAGAAGTGGTCATGCAGAGTCAGGACTCACAAATAGGTGAGGAGTCCCCTAGTCTCCTCCATGGCCCCACTTCCCTTGGAGTTCCACAATTAGGTGAGGATGGGTTTCCTTCAGGGCTTGATAGAGTTGGTCTTTGCAGGTCCTGTTCCAGGCTTTGCTAAAGCTGAACAGCTTCCTCATCCTGTCTGGATTGGTGGGCTCAGCCCGCACACTCTCATACTGCTCATCGCTTAGAACCCGTCCATATAGCTTGTCTAGGACTGGGTCCACCGATGCCACTCGAGCCACCAGCTGCTCCCGATGTCGGTCCACAAAGTGCAGTAAGGCTGGGGACTCTGCAAGGTAGATGAGGTTGACAACAAGTAAAGAAAAGCTTTAGCTATAGCCTCTTCCTGTAATGTCCCACATCTAGTTCTTCACTCACTTCATCTACATCTCTGGCTCCTCCCACCCCTGTGAAGCTATGGACCACCAGAGAGGCACATCTGTCCCACCTCATGTCTGCTTCCAGCCCAGCATTCTGCTTGAGCTGGGTGCAGGGTTGGGTTCATGATGGAGGCATCTGGGTTTGTTCTGTGGAAGATATCAGGGTCTTCACAGGCAAGAATAAGAAGGATGGGGAAGGATTCTGCTCTGGGACACACACCACTCTCCAAGGCCTGGTCCCTTGTGTAGTGTGAAATGATAGACCCTTCATTTCTCCTCTCCCTTCCCTTGAGGAGCAGATAATCCATCCCAGAATTGCATAACAGCTGTTACTGACCCATCAGGCATGGAGGGAGCAGAGTGGCTTCAGGTCTGAGGTCTCCTGGAAGAAAACAGACATGAAGAAGCTTCTGTAACAGTGGAAGTTATTAACACCAACGATAAGCCTTGAAACTGCTACACATTCTCACTCCTGAGATTCTTGGATTCTTAAACAAGCTATAGACTCATACTAATTTAGAGAAAGTGTTGCAAATGAATCCATTCCTCATGTATATGGGGAAACTAAAGCCTGGAAGCTGCAATCAAAGATGGAGAGGGAGGGAGGGAGAGAGGGAATTCTACCTCACACTGAAGACATGTTTTAATTTAGTCTTGGCCTGAATGAACCCTGGTGGAGAAATAACTGAGTTCCTTAGTAGATAACTTCAACTATGAGATCTCATTTTCTGAGTAGAAGTCTACCTTCTTGTCCTTCTTTGGCCTTCAAGACTCAAACTGTTTTATTTTGGGTTTTGATGCCATCATCAAGAATCAAGATTAAGAAAATTTTAGCACTGGGAGTAATGTGTGAATTTTGGTGGAAAAGAAAAACAACAGCAACAATGAATGAAGGGGTTACAATTACTTGCATAAGGAGAGGCAGGGGGAGTCCATAGCAGCTCCTGTGGACAAGGCCTGAGAGTGGGGGCCCAGCCAAGGTCAACGTGACCTGACAGGGTGGGAGGTGCACACAGCACAGGGCAGCTCTGGATGTGGTGCTGGGAGCCCTGGGTTCAGTTGGATGGAGGGAGGCGGGAGTTCCACGTCCTCCATGCTGACTGGACAGTCTAAGAGTCCATCCTGACTCATCTTCAAATGGGCACATCTGCTGAGCATGGTGACTGGGATGGCAAAGTTTGGAAACCAAATCATAAGAGGAATGATGGAAGGTAACTAGAGGTGGGTAACTTGCATAGTAGGAGACAAGGGAGGCCGCGATCAGTCTGCAAGTATTTGAAGGGCTTTTTCATAGGAATGGAGATAGAGCCTCTGTCAGCTCCAAGGGTGAATTAAGACTGAGGAGAGAAAGACACTAGCTTAATATGAGAAGAAGTAACAATATTGTTATATTTATTAAGGACTATTGCATGAGACACATCAGTAATTTAACTTTTTCTGCAATAATACAAGTTAAGTATTATGGTTTCATTTTATAAATGAGCAGTGGCAGACACAAATGTGGTTGTGGGAGACTTAAGTAATTTCCCCCCAGATCACCCAGAGTGAGATTGAAACCCAGGTCTGGTGCTGGGGCTGGTTAGTCCACACCTGTGACTGCGCCCCAGACACGGCTGAGTAAAACCCGTTCTCTCTCTCCACACCAGCAGGCCTGTTGCAGCAGCTCAGGAGGCAGATTCAACTTATTTCAACAGCAGACAAGCCCTGGTGGTCCCTTAAAGGAACGTTTAGGGGATTCTGTTTCTTGGGGTGGTTAGTGATTTTTTAAAAGACTGCAAAGTGTCATCCATTTCTGAAACCTCATTATTTGATTCCCTCTTGTCTGCCCTGAAGAAAGGATAGTGACCCAGGTTAGGGTACTTACTATTGCCAAAATTGACTTAATTCAAACAATCATACAATCATCCAGGTCTTATTCTTTCTTGTTGGCATCAAAGTCTGTTAATACAGGGCAGTGTGGTGACACAAAGGTGCATGGGAGAGGGAATGAAGCTTTGAGCCAAATTAACTTGATTCAAATTCTGGTCATATAAATGTTGTGTAAATAAAAATAGATATAACTTATCTGGGTTATTCTTATCAGCGTACTTTGATCACAGACACACACACTCACATATACAGCACAGTCACATAGTAACACATTCTGTAATTGATTTTCTGAACTCCATGCATTTGCTTTGACTTTACCTGATTTCACCAAGGCTTCCCAAACCACAGTTCCATCTTCCTTGTCTCTTAGGTACAGCATGACACTTGACCTCAAATGGCCAATGTGTAACTCACAGAAGTGCTGGGGTTCCCCAGGGCTCTGATAGCAGAGCATCAGTTCCTGTAGAAGGAGTTGTCATGTGAGAAGCCACTATTTATCCTGCAAGTGAGGTCTCTCCTCACCTGACACCTTCTTGGTTCTGCTCATCCATGGGGGCCCTTGGATGATCTGTACTGAAATTAATCACCACATCAGGCTCTGTTCTTTTCCTCATTTTCCACAAACCCTGAAAGAGGATACTGCTGGTCATGCCACAGATGAGCCAGGACTCATCCACAATTCAGTGCTCACATATCCTAAACCAGATCCTTCTTCCTCCATCTCTCTCATCTTGAACCTAATTCCTCATTTCTCTAGCTCAAAGCTTGTTATCTCAATGGATTTTGTGCCTGACCCACTTTCAACTAAGGAAAATTGATATCCATTTTCTTTCCTAAATCACAGTCGAGAGAGACTTTTGATTTCCAACTGTCTTCCAAAACTGTCCCCTGACCCCTGTTTCCCCACACCCACACTTAGTAAATGGCACTACAGCCACTGAGAACTTATGTTCCAGATTTAGGCATCATTCTTACCTCCTCCTTTCTTTTCCATACACCAGGTCCCATTGGTTCTACCTTCAGCATGGCCCTGAATCCATCAACTTATCTTCTTCTCCACTGCTACCTCCCTACTCAAGTCTCCTCAGCTCCTGTCTGCAGTGCTGCAGTAGTCTGTTGACTTGTCTTTCTGTTTTCACTTTCATCTTTTTATCACTCATTCTAACCCAGCCTCCAGAGGCACCTATAGGACACTAAATCAGGTCTTGTAATAGCAAATAAAACCCTTTAAGACATTGTCATTGAACTTGGAACGAAATCCAAACTCCACATCAGGGCAATATGGTCAATGGACCCCAAGAAAGTTTTGTGTCTTGTGTGACCCCATGTACCTCCTCTCTTTGCCGCAGTCATGGAGCTTTGCCACATTGACCTCCATTTGTCATGTGGAGGTGTCAAGGGTTCTTATTGCTCTCTGCTTCTGCACTTGTTGTGTTCTGACACAAATGTCCACTCAACAGATCCCTTCTTTGTCATTCAGGTCTCAGCTCAGATGTGGCTCCTGGGACACACATCTCCAGACCACCCAATGTATAGTAGCCCAGGTTACTCTCTCACATGGTCTAGAATGTTTTCTTCACAAAACTTCATGGTCCTAGTCACTGTTTCTTTAATTATTTGTAGGTGTCATTCCATTAGGATGTCATTTACCCAAGGGCAGGGCCATGTCTGTCCTGTTCAACGAACTGTCCCAATGAACACAGCAGTGGGTGTTTGTTTAATGACTGAATCATGTCTCTCATCCCTTGTTAAGAAGTGACACAGCAGGAAAATATAAGTTATTTCCACTTGAATTCACGTGCCCCTACTAGAAATATTCATATCATTTCCTTCTATGTACATCTATTCCATCTGCCATTGTCACTTAAGAGAGTTCAAAGACACATCTGACAAAAGATGGGAATAGGATTGATCCTGGTTCCATTACAGACTGTGACGCAGCAGGTGCTCTGACCCCGAGCAGTGTAACCTGGGTCGTGATTTAAACTGGGATATCACGGAAGAAAGTCCAGTGGCATGACCACATCTGCCTCTGGTGGAAAGGGAAGACTGAGAAAGGACAAAAGCCAGCCCCTGCTGTCCAAGAAATTGCACTGATGCTTACAGCAGGACCTCAGTGTTACTGCAAACACATCTGAGGCTGCCATCTCACTCATGCTGTCCTCCTGTTGGACATACACAATCTCAGAATGTCCCTTTTAGACAGGTCACTGTGCAACCAACACAATGCCAAACACAACCACCCCACTCTGCTAGTGACTGATACATAATAAATTATAGTTTTATGCTGGCTCTGTCTGCCCTCCCTAGAGAGAAAATCAATGAGGTTCCCAATGACAGAATTGCCCTGCCTTCTAACACCAGATGTAAAGCAAAACTCCATTTTCCTAGATCTTTTCCCAAGTTGCCCAATCAAGCCCCAAATCCTGAAATGGGTTATTTCTAAGGCTCTTTTCCTGAGAGGCCCACAATTTCTATTGGTGAGTGTTCTCTGGCTGCAATAAGTATTGACCCCAGTGTGTTCAGCTACAGGTGTGTTTTTGGTGGTTTTCCTTAGAGAACACTGACACCCTGTAGCCCAACACTTACTCATGTCCCTAAGTCCATCCTATTGTTGACCCTGAATGTGAGTCTCCCTCCTACTAGCTTACTTTTTCCCAATCTTTGATGCATTCCCTCTCACCTCAAACTCCACTTGCTGTCTGCCCTACCCGATTTGGGCCTGTCCCTGGGAAAGCTCAACAGCTATTCCCAAGCATGACCTCTGACTTCAGGCAGGGGGAACACCTGGGCTACTCACCTGAGGAATTATTACCATGTCCTGTGAGCCAGAAACAGTATATCGGGAGCCCATGTAGAATGGGGTCAGTGGCTGTGGCTTGTGTATTTGCACAAACTTGAACTTCTTTTCTTCATCATCTATGGCCTAAGGAACGTAAAAACACTGGTCAAGGGAGGAGGACATCTGGGTCTGGCTCAGGGAGTCTGCCCTATGGAATCTGGTCTGAACAATCTGAAGTGATGCTTCTACATGTTTCTATGTATGGAGGGGGATATTGATCCTTTGGTTACTGGCATCCCCTCCCCCTGACTGCTGCACACAGAGCACCACATTTTGTCTCTGCATGTTCAGGGCTAGATTTGGGCAAGACTAGGCAAGAAGTGAGAATAAAAAAGGGGGAAAGCTCTTGGTATATGGATCCCTCCCACCCTCTAACCCCCCGAAAAGATACTGATGGAGTGAATGATGAGTGATGGGTCCAGCACTGAGTAATGGAGCAGCGAACCCAGCTGGGAGAGTCCTTAGGGACCTAGCAGACCAGGTCATAGCTGAGCAGGGGCAGGATTATTCATCTACAAGTTTTTTGTTTTTAGAGGCAATTCTTATGCCCCTTTGACCCATCTAGGGGGCTGTCTGAGTGTATGTCATTTCTCTTTTAGCCCACCCTGACCAGGAATTTCTGGCTTTGGTGTCACCTTGCGAATGGAACAGTCGTTGGGAATCAGGTAGAGGTGGAAGGTGACTTCCTCATGGTGGAGGTGATGGTAGAGCAACACATTGGCACTGATGGGAATGCGCAGGGCAGTCTGGATCTTCCTCAGTAGAATCATGGGGGAGAAGCTGGGGTTCTCCAGGACTACATAGTGTGACTCTACTCTGGCTGGCTTCTCCAGGAATATCCCTTCCTTTTTAATGTGGGCCACTTGGAAGCAGGATTTGTCCACATATTCCCCTGAAAAGAGTGGATATAAGAAACAAGGATTTAGTGTCCTCGCTGCGTCAGGCTGGCAGGGGCAGTGTGGTCTCAGGGGTAGGCTCAGTGGCCTCCATGGGGGATGCAGCTAGGAGAGCCAGCACAACTGGCCCTGGGTTGTATTGGAGCTGCTGGCAACAGGTTCTCTAGCGGGAGCACCACAGGGAGCCCCTCAAGATAAACCTAGTTCTGGGTCCAGGAAATGTGTTGATTCATGGTCCCTTGTGCTGGTGTGGATCCTGTAACAATGAGGTCCATTGAGTGATAATTGCAAGCCTTACTCTCAGAAGGTGGAGAACAAAACAGGAGGAAGGGACAGTGGGAAAAAGGGTGACCAAGGGTAGTATACACTTGTGGAATGTTTGTCACCCACCATCCAGATTCTTCTTTTTTTGAGAAGAACCTCTCCTGCCATCATTGCATGGGTCTTGGCAGGACTCAAGCTTGGTCATCCACTCAGGAAGCTGCTGCTCCCATGAAGTGATGACATAGGTGAGTGCCCATGAATTAACTAAATGGATGCTGCCAAGCAGGATTTTGATCTGAGGTGGTGATACACAGATGAAAGGGCAGAGATTCTTTTGATAATAAGCATGGATTCAACAGAGGTCTCTCCATTTTCCTGTGACAACCTTGGCTTCCGAGCATTCTTTGGTTATCGCCTTTCTTCCCCCTATAAGACCGTTACCTAATCATTTGTTATGTCTGAGCTACTCAATAGTCTCCCTAGACATTCCTTTTATGCAGAAATCAGCCAATGTTTATTTCTTTGATCATGGCCAAAAACTCTGGTCCATGCATCAAGTTTGGATAGTGATGCCACAAGATAGCTTGAGGGATGCAAGCTGGTCGTGGGAGAAGCACTGGCCTAGATGTCAGGAGTCCTGGTTTCACCTCTGTGTTGTGTAGAAACTGCTGAAATACAGGAGGTTTCTGGGCAAAAAAGGGACATCCAGGAAGGCTGACATTGAGTTAAATATGCTACACAAACTCACTGAATACCTACTGAAAGTCCAACACCATGCAGGGCATTGCGTACCTAGTGCAGGCTCTGTGGACCCCATGAGACATTGTTAACTGATGGCCACCCTACGATTTGCTGTGGAGATAGCTACTTTAGTTTACTCAACTATTACAGATATATATTTTTTTGCATGAAGAAGAATATCAGTGGTGTACAGAACCTGACAAAATGCAGAAGCAGTTACCTCTGAACTTACCAAGCAGTATGACTATTATTACCATCTTTGCCTGTTTCATTAGTCTTTCTCTGAGGCCACATCTTTTCATGCTCCCTTACAGGTATGTAGCTTTGCCTACTGTCTTTCCCATGCTGGTTGAAATTGTCCAGTCTAAGGCCTGCAGCACATGGTCCCTGCTGGAAATGCAGCAGCTATGGTTCGCCACTACCTTCTTGCTTCAGTGTTGAGGTTGCTTCCACCTGTTTGCTATGATCAACAGTCCTGGGGTGCACATGTTTCTGAGGAGAACTTTTCTATTTTTCTTGGGTTAGTACCTTGGAATTGTTAAGCCCCAAGGAAAGAGAAGAGCGTGTGAAAAGATGTGGACATTTCTATGAATTGCCATGTTTTGCCAAACTGCTTCTCTAAGAGGTGGTGAACTTGGCACTGCCTTGGTGACAGTAAGTGTATGGTGTCACCTTGCTCTGCACAGGACAGGAATATTCTCATGTCAGATGGGGAACTAAAACCTGTGGAGTGATGTGCTTTCCCATGGTCATGAGCCAGCCAGAGTCCTAAAATGAGAGCCCTGCACTCTGCCAATAGTTCGTGGCACTTATGGACACTGTGCCATGCTAATTTTGGCTGAATTCTGGAACATGCTATGTGCATGCATCAAAGTTGCCTTCTTGCTAGTAGCTAACTGTCGAGGTTGTCTAGGACTGAGAGGGTTAAGAACTTTGTGCAGACCCTCACCAATGAAGGTAAGAAATCAACCAGTGTCCACTTCCTAAATGAGGCCACTGCTAGGCACTGAGGTCATGGTTTCCAGGACAACAAGCAGCTTCAGCCCAGCCAGTGGGCATCAGGGAAACCTGCAAGGGGCTTGGTTCCCTGGGAGCTACGAGGAGACTGTGCATTTTGCTTTCTGTACAGCATTCCAAGGGAAAAGCCCTGTCTCATCACAGGGTGAGGTTCAGAATGTGGCCTAGAGAAAGCTGGTGGACATGGGCTTGGGCAGACCTGGGGTGGGTGTGGGTGGTTTTCCTGCTGGACATATACCTGGGTTAGAATCCCAACACTGGTCAGGCATTTTCACCTCTCTGAGCTTCAATTTCCTCAAGTATAATGGGGGAACCATAGTGCCTAACTCACTCTGTCATTAGGAATACCAAGGTAATATAAACATTATATAGTGCTACCTTAATTAGATATCAGGGACAGAATACTCAGTAATTGTCCACAGTTGTAATTTTTAACCATGTTCCAGGACTCCTCAAAGGAAGTGACACCACTTGGGGAATTCACTCCAATCTAGATGTGGCCTTTAGTCTCGAAATCTTAGGTTAGATTTCTGTGTGAGTGGATGCTTTCCTCTTCCTTGGGCAATGCCATTTCCCAGACCAACCCAAGGGCTATAACAAGAGAGACTAGGGCATGTCCTCATCACAGGGAGGGGCCAGCTTACCCAACCCTGATACAGTGGAGTAAACAAGGCAGTTGGGAGAAAAACCTTAGGTATACACTGTCCTCATGGGCCCTGTTGGCAGCTTCTGGCTCCACGCCTTAGACACATGAGGTTTGACCTACTGGAATACCCTGGAGTAGAACAGACGGTGGCAGTGTAGCCCTGAGCATTCTCAGCCCAGGGCATACCAAAGTCTCATTGCTGTGCAGAGCTCAGTCTATTGACTCCATTGGCCAAGCTCCTGACTACCTGATGGAGCCCTTGTAGATGTCCCAGGCCAAGGTTTCACTTTGAAGAAGGGACAGATGTTTGTTGTGGTGGCTTTATTCATCACTCTATAGATGATCAGATGTTTTACTTCCAAATCTTCCCTAGCTAACCTTCCCTAGTGACCCAGCCTGTCAAGCCTGGTGTCCCTGGACCCTGGAATCTTTTCCCTTGTGACTGGTCTCTGTTTCTCCTGCACCCATGTTCTCCTCCTGGTGAGCACCTTGCATTGTTTACTAAATTTGTAGTTTCAACAAGTGAGCTTTTCCTGGATCTGGGCAGTTCTTTCCTTGTTTTGTTTTCTTACTCAATGTTTTTTCTACTGGTCTGTAAATTATTCTTCTTACATAGGCACATATTTTTGACTGAGAACTCTAATATATTTTAATGTATGTACTTAAAGACTAAAGTAAGTCAATGCCTGTACCTACAGGTGATACTAAATATATTTAACTATGGCAATGGCTCTATAAATTAATACATTTATCAATCTTTACAGTCATGCACTACTTATATTTTTTTGCAACTTTATTTGTGGTGGGGTCTTTAGAGGTAGAAGAGGTTAAGAAAACCCTATAACCCTTTGCAACTATGTTTGCAGCTGAGATGTCCTTCTTCTGTGGCCTGAGCTTGCCAGTGGAGTCTGGTGACAGTTTCTTCTCCCTGCCTGTAGCCAGAATGGCTTCCCATATGTTTTCAGTCTTCAGGTACCCCAACAATTCTTGTTCATTCACTTAGCCTTACTTTGTAAATAGTTTTGTCTTGGAAAAGTCTTTTTAAAAATCTCAGTTGAGTATATGGTATATTTCCTGCTAGGACCCTGAGTGACACAATGTTCATGAAGCAAATGTAATCAATGAGAAGTATTACTGTTATTGAGGAGCCCACTTTCTGTTGAGGGAAACTTTCAAGTAATTCAGGTGAAAAATCTATGATGCTTGGGGACTGAAATGTCCCAACAAAGATATGTCCAGAGCACTGTGGAATAAGAGAGAAAGCTGTCTCCATTTCTGTACCCTCTCTCAGTGTGTCTAAGGAAGCCACAAGGTCCTCCCCTAGGATATTGCCAACTGAAGCCATTTCATGCCCTTTTTAACTCCCATCACCTTCCATCCACACCTCCCACTTGCTTACCTTGGAGATCTACAAAGTGAGGGACGTACACAGCTGCCACGGCTCCTGGTTCAGCCTGGATGTGAAACAGAGGCCCTACAACCATCCAGCTGTGCTGTGGGATAATCTGGTTCAGGAACTCTTTCCAGGCACAGAATTCAATCTCAATGGTCACTGGCTTTCTCACCTCAAAGTGGAAACCTGTGTTCTTCCAGGGGTAGAAGCCAGCCATAGGGAAGTGAACTCTGGAGATAACAGAGCGAAGTAGACAATGAATTGGATACTCCACACAAACTCAGTAAATACCTACGGAAAGTTCAACCCCATGCAGGGCACTGTGTGCCTAGAACAGTGGCTGCAAGCTCAGATTTCATAGCCAGAAAAAATTGGGTTTGAGTCCAGGCCCCTCTGCTTTCTACCGTGCATCCCTGAGCAAGTCATTGAACCTCCTGAACCTCAGTTTTCTTATTTGTAATTAAAAGTAATAATAGCATCATCTCATAGAGTTGTAAGTAATAAGTGACCTAATGTATGCTGACAGCTGGGAGTGATTAGCTGTTTCTATAATTATAATGATAATGGGAATAATAATATTAATAATACTAAAACAGCAAAGCATTCTAATTTTTAAAGGGCCTATTTCAATAATAATTAATAACAATATACAGGGTGATATTAACGTTAACCCACTTGGAGCTTAAAGAAACACTATACAGAGGTCTTTCAGAGACTTTCCCCAGGCTCCCCATTGGTAAAAAGTAGGTTCCTGAAATATCAGTTTGTATGTGTGTAAGTTGGGAGTGATATTATCTCCCAATTGAGATCATGTCTGTGACAGTGAAAGGCACTGTGTATATGAGAGATGGGGACTAAGGTTACAGACATTAATTACTTATGACTAGGAGCCCTGGGAAGGCAGGGCTGCCGTATTCACCTCATCATTCCTTGACACTGGAATGTGCTTTGCACGTAGTAGATATTTATGAAACAGGAACACAGGGATGCAACGAGACTTAAATGAAATTTATCAGACCAATGATCTGAATGCAATAAATGGACTTTGTTTGGATCCTGATTAGCCCAAACCACCTGCAAGGACACATTTTAGACAATGGAGCATATTTGAGTACAGACTGGGTACTAGGTGATAGAAAAATGACTTGTAAATGTTTTTAGATATGATAATAGTATTGTGGTTATGAAGGAAAAGGCCTTTATTTATATTTTTCAAAGTGCATCATATTTAAGGATATAATTACCTATTATCTTGGATTTAAAATACTACAAAAAATAAAATACTATGACAACAAAAGATGGGAAAAGTGAATAGTTAAAACAAATTTGGTAAAACCATTGTTGGAGCTAAGTAATTGGTAAGCAGAAGTTCTTTGAACTCTACTTTGTGTTTCTTTGCAACTTTTCATAATAAAAGGTGTTTTTCCATGATAAAAGCTCCAACCCAGTATCTCAGCCCTGTCTATGCCTGGAGGCTTGGCAATGGGAGGGGACCCAATGGGCCATGAGTGGGCTGGGGAGTGTCTGTAGGGATCCAGTGTGTGGAAGGCAGGGACTGAGGTTGACTGTCCTGACAGTGAGTCCCCTCACTCACCTGTATAGACTCCTGTCTTTGTCCACCACCTCTGTAGCCAAAGACACTGTGGGGTCCCTGAAGACATCTTTAGTCCCTAAAGGCTTCACTGGTAGGTCTCTCAGAGGTTCAGAATACAGATAGAAGGTGACCATCTTTTGGCCTTGAGAGCAGCTCTCCTCTGAAATAACAGGGCAGTGGTCAGGTTTAGGTTCTCCTGTCTGACTCTTCCACCCCCTGGGCTTGACTATCCAGGGGCCCTTCCCAAGGCGGGTCTGCCTGGACTTGGCAGGGAGTGTGTCTGGAGCCTCTGTCCCTGCTCCTGGGGCTGCCAGCTCATTGTCTGAGGAGGCCCAACACTGCTGCCCATGAGCACAGCCCTGCCACCTCCCCCTTCCCACTGTTCCAGAGGTATTGCTCTTCCCAGCCTCAACCAGGAAGGTCACTTGTGAGACGAATGTGGCTC
Source organism: Noctilio leporinus (assembly GCA_004026585.1). Taxonomy (NCBI): domain Eukaryota; kingdom Metazoa; phylum Chordata; class Mammalia; order Chiroptera; family Noctilionidae; genus Noctilio; species Noctilio leporinus. The sequence goes on along the minus strand of PVIW01009080.1, from coordinate 1,708 downwards.
AAAAAATGGATGGGTAGGAATGGGAGGGGACTCCCAGGCCCCAGAAACCCAGTGTGGGCCTTGGGAGGCTGGGCCCTGGATCAGGGCCAGAGACATGCCAGCCACGTTCTGGAGAGAAAGGGCCGGAGCCCCAAGGCTGGGAGAAGAGAGCAGAGACCTTGCAAGGTTTCAGGTGCAGGAGATCTCGAATGGGGTGGGGATCTCCAAGGTGGGCATTTTGCCATGTACCACTCCTGAGGCAGGGGGATGGAGGAAATGACCTTCCACACAATCCCACCCCCCATCCCAATTAATGATGCACCTGGTCTGACCCATTCAAAGTACCTGATTCTGGCTTCTGCCATTTGAGTGGTGATATGTCCTCATCCATCTGCTTTCCACCTGGGGAACTTGTCTTCCTAGACACAGAATTGTTTATTGTCCCTGAGATGTTGGAGGAAGCCAGTTGTGTCTACATGACATCCCCACTTAAATTCAACTTATCTGAATTTTAACTCATGGTCTTAATCTGATATTCTCCTATAGACCCTGTTTCTGTGAATGTCCCCCTTCCACACAGGCATCCATGCTGAATGGGGTGTGGTTCTGACTCCTCACTCCCTCTGAGAGCTGATTGGTCATCTTGACACTGTGTCCAAAATAGCTCTCCTTTCTAGTCCTTTTTCTCTATCTCCACACCCTCCACCTCAGGCCCAGGCCCTGGCATCTCTGGTTTGAACCATTTCATCCTCTACCTAATGGTCCCCTGCTGCTTCTTTTGTCCATCTCTGGCCCATTTCTACACAGGAGCTGAGCTTCAGTGGAAACCCAGGTCAGCCCTTTGCTTCTGAAGCCCTCAAATATCTATTGCTTTTGGGGGTAAAATCAAAAGTTCTTAACATGGTCCAAAGTCTTACTTGGGCTGCTGTTCCCTCCATCCATCCCTGGGCCAATCCCACCTGTGCCACTTGACCTGCTCACTCCATTCCAGTCCACTGCTTCTCAGAGTATGTTTAATAGGGCTGGGACAGTAAAACAAGAAAGGGCTTAGGATAGAAGAAGCAATAGGAGAGCCCAGAGGCTGGGCTGCTTTGGTTCATTGGACTGTCAGAGAAGAGGGGGCCTTGGAGACAAGCTTAAGGGGTTAGCCTGGGATGAGCTACCTCTGCCCATTGTTCCCTGGTTGCAACAAGTCCTTTAAGTCTAAACAAGTGTTTAAGACATGCGTGCCTGGGAGAAAAGAAAGGCATGGGTGTGCACCCCAGAGAGAGAACAGGCTGAGGTTTTAATTGAGTCTCAGGCGATGCTGATGCTGGCACAGCTGGTCCATGGACTACACTTTGAGTAGCGCTGCTCCTGGTCCCAGCCCACCTACTCCTCTAAGGAGCTAAGATCACAGCCTCTACCTCTGCCTCTTCTCCACCCCTTCTCAGCCCAGCTAAGCCCTGAGTGTTTCAGCACTCAGCTTAGGTCCTTAGACAGAGTCCGGTAGGCCTATCAATTCATTCACCCTGACCCCAGGCACAAGGTCACTGGCAGGGGTGACCTGGGCCTGATTCCTTGCTGAGTGCAGCTCCTGGGAGCTGGGCCTTGTTCCTGGCCCTGCATTTAACACTGTGGGGCTGAGGGGTATGATGGTTGCCCAATGAATGGCTCTTCCTCCTGAGCCCAGGAGCCCTTTCCTTCCATGCCAGGTGAGGCAGGGCCCTCAGAACCAGGGGACGGGTGC
>PVIW01009079.1:34491-54921 GCA_004026585.1 Noctilio leporinus | reverse complement strand
ATTCCCCCTGACCACTGAAGGCCTATTCCTTGTATTCATATACTTGGTTCTGTTTTGCTTGTTGTTAGTTTTGCTCATTATTGTCCTGTAATGGGTGAGATCATATGATATTTGTCCTTCACTGACTGGCTTATTTCACTAAGCATAATACTCTCCAGTTCCATCCATGTTGTTGCAAAGGGTACAAGTTCCTTCTTTCCTTCTGCTATGTAGGATTCCATTGTGTAAATGTACCAAAGTTTTTTGATCCAATCATCCACCCTTCTTTCTTTCTGATGTATATAACTCCATTGTGTAGATGTACCAAAGTTTTTTGATCCAATCATCCACTGAAGGGCACTTGGGTTGTTCCCAGCACTTGCCTATCGTAAATAGTGCTGCTATGAACATAGAGGTACACCTGTTCTTTTGAATTGGTATTTCAGGATTCTTTGGGTATAATTCTAGCAGTGGAATCACTGGGTCATAAGGTATTTCTGTTCTTAGTTTTTTGAGAAAATTCCATAGTTTTCCATAGTGGCCGCACTAGTCTGCATTCCCATCAACAGTGTACCAGGATTCCCTTTCCTCCACATGCTTGCCAGCACTTGTTGTTTGTTGATTTGTTGATGATGGCCATTCTGACAGGTGTGAAGTGGTATCTCACTGTGGTTTTAATTTGCATCTCTCCGAGGCTAGTGGTGTTGAACATTCTTTTATATGCCTATGGGCCCTTCCTTGAAGAAGTGTCTGTTCAGGTCCTTTGCCAATTTTTCAAGTGGGCTGTCTCCCTGGTGTTGAGTCATATTAGTTCTTTATATACTTTGGAGATCAGACCCTTGTCTGAAATGTCATTGGCAAGTAAGTTTTCCCATATGGTTGGTTCCCTTCTATTTTGTTGATGATTTCTTTAGCTGAGCAGAAACCTTTTAGTTTGATGTAGTCCCATTTGTTTATTTGTTCCTTTATTTTCCTTGCCCTGGAAAAGATATCCGTGAAACTATGGCTGTGTGGGATATCTGCATTTTTTTTGCCTCTGTTTTCTTCTAGGACTCTTATGGTGGCACTGCTTATGTTTAAGAATTTGATTCATATTGAGTTTACTTTGGTGTATGGTGTAAGCTGGTGGTCTAGTTTCATTTTTTCGCATGTGCCTGTCCAATAAAATTTTTCAGAAATTTGGATTTCTAACCTGGAAAACTCCTCTATGACCAAACATGTTCGAAGAAAAAAGTGAGGAGGTCTGGTAATTACTGGAAGATGAAACAGATAAAGAACAAAATACACGTCTGATGCTTAAAGCTATTTTGTCTGGTAGGATGTACATCTTGGTGTGGCAGACAGAAGGAAAAACACAAAAAGCTACTTCATCCAAGTTTGATTTAACAACTTCTTCAAGTGGTTATTTCAACTTCTCAACTAGAGTTGGCAGGTACCTGGGCATCTATCCAAAAGGCCATTCCCACAGGTAAGGACACTGCAAGTTAATTCATGTCAAATTATAAGCAACTTTAAGCAGAAGAAAATATTGACCGTGCATTAGATCAAAACTTTGATCAAGCATTCTTTTTTCAAATCCATTTTCCCTTTCTATAACAGATACTTATCTAGGTATTTATTACTGACAAGTTCCTGCTACAATGTCTCTTGCAATACCACCAAAAACAACCTTTGTCATAAAAGAGGACTTCATATTGACTTGTTAACTACCATTTCTCAAGTTTAAAATGCTCAAGTCAGGGCTTTCTGAACTAGAGCTTGCAAAACTCTGAGAATATTAATATGGTATACTGTCAATAGAAAATGATACAGTTAAACAAAAATCCTCTAGTTTTTCACTAAGCTACCTAAAAGTCCAAGGAAATGTTTTAATAAAAAGACAAAATTACTTCAGTGTTATACAAAGCATTACAATATAAGCCTTTGAATAGTCATTTACATTATACTATAGAACTAAAAAATAAAGCATTTTTAAAAAATAAATAAATAAAAATAAAGCATTTATCCAAAGAATATATTTTCTCAGGCTGGATCCTATTGTTTCTATGATAACATTGGTAAAACAACTCTCTACATTTCCCAAGGTAAAAAATGCAAAACTATTTAAAAGCACAACCATCCTTATCCCAGGAATGCATAGTTGGTTCAACATATTTAAAAAATCAATGCATATAATGGACCATTTTTAAGAAAAAACAAAAACCACATGCTCATCTCAATAGATACAGAAAAAGCATTTGAGAAAACTCAACACCTTTTCATGGTAAAAAACACTCATTTAACTGGGAATAGAAGTAAATGTCCTAAACCAATAAAAGGAATCTATGAAAAACCCACAGTTAACATACCTGATGAAAAATGAAAGCCTCTCCCTGAACATAAAGAACAAGATAAAGATGCCTGCTCTCACCACTTCTATTCCTTCTTACACTGGAAATCAGGGAAGGGCAATTAAGGAATTAAAAGAAATAATGGAATGGAAGAAGTATAACTATCTCTATTTGCAGATACTAAATACTAAAAGAATCCACTAAAACACTTATTAGAGCTAATAAACAAGTTGAACAGAGTTGAAAAACTTAAGACCAATATTCAAAAATCTGTTTTGTGTCTGTATACAAGAAATGGTTAATCTGATAATAAAAACAATTCCACTTTACAATAGCATCAAAAAGAATAATTAAAAATAAATGTAAAAAAGTGCAAGACTTGTAACCTTAAAACTACAAAACATTGATAACAATTAAAAACAACATAAATAAATTTAAAGGCATCCTGTGTTAACTGAAAGGCTTGATATTGTAAAAATACCAATATTCCCCAAACTAATGAACAGATTCAACACCATCCCTATCAAAGTTCTAAATGCCTTTTTTTTAATAAACATGAACACACTGATCTCAAAATTCATGTGGAATTACAAGAGACCCCTCCAAAAAAAGCCAAACAATACTGAAAAGGAACAATGTTAAAGGATTCATAGTTTCCAATATCATAACCTACTACAGATCTACAGCAATCAAGCTACAGTAATCAAGACTGAGGTACGGCACATGTATAAACATATAAATCGATGGAACAAAATCCAGAATTCAGAACAGATTTTCAGCAAACATCAAAGACAATTCAATGAGAAAAGAAGAGTCTTTTCAACAAAGTGGTAAGACTATTAAATATCCACATGCAAATTTTTGTATATCATATACAAAATGAAACTGGAATGGACCAAAGTCCTCAAATAAAAGCTAAAACTACAAAACTCATAGAAGAACATGTAGGAAGAAATAGTCATGACCTTCAGTTGGGCAATGTTTTCTTAGATATGACACCAAATGCATAAGAAGCCACGAAAAACAGATAAATTGGAATCATCAAAATTTAAAACTTTCATGCATGAAAGGATGACATCAAGGAAGAGATAACCCACAAAAGTGGAATAAATGTTTGCAAATCATATATCTGATATGGTAGAACTTGCTCAATATATAATGACTTCCTAGAACTGAACAATAAAAAGATAAATAACTCCTTTTAAAAATGGGCAAAAGATTTAATGAGACATTTTTTCAAAGAAAATATACAAATGACCAACAAATAGATTAAAAGATATTTGGTATCATTAGTCACTATGGAAATGCAAAATAAAACCACAATAAGTTACTAATGCACACCCATTAGAATGTCTACTTTAAGGAGAAAAATAACAAGCATTGGCAGGAATTTAAAATTGTGAAGCCATTTTAGAAACAGTTTGACAGTTATTCATAAAGTTAAACATAAATTAACATCAATTCCATTCCTAATATACACCCAAGAGAAACAAAAAGATATATTCATACAAAACCCTAAGCATGAACATTCACAGAATCATTATTCACAATTCTAAAAACTAGAACAACCCAAATTTCTATAAACTCATGAACAGGCACAAGTTTTGGTATATTCATTACAATGGGATATAGCCACAAAGAGGAATAAAATAGTGATTGATACTTGCTACAACATGAATGAACCCTGAAAATATTACATTAAAGGAGCAGACACAGAAGCACGTATTATATGATTACATTTATAGGAGATGTCCAGAACATCCACAGAGACAAAAAGTAGTTGGTTAATGGTTGCCAGAAGATAAGGGGTTGTGACTGCTAACAGGTATAGGTTTCTTTTTAGAATAATGAAAATGTTCTGGAATTGAATAGTGGCAATGGCTGACAACCTCATAACTATACAAAAGAAAAAAAAAAAAGACTGAATTACACAGTTTAAAGTAGTAAATTTTATGGTGTATGGATTACATCTCTTAGCGGGAAATAATCCCTTAGTGCTAACTTAAAAGTCAAAGTTGCACAATGCCAATGACGTGTGAAACTACTAAGCTTGAGATTTATCCTACTTTATTCCCCAAACAACATAAACCAATTTAGCCAAGTTTGTCTGCTTTTAACATACTTAGCTATCCTTCCACATTCAATGTATCATCTATGCACTTATTCAGTCTGGTTATCTTCTAGATGGCAGCCCCTTCCACGTTAAATCACTAACACGAAAGTTTTCATCTAGACAGTTGGGCTTCTCACCTAAGGTTAATTTCCAAAATACGTAGCATAAATTCATCTTCTGATGTCAGTCCATCCTTTCTATACACGTTATTCCTCTGAATCCTTTTCCTATGAACACTTTTCATACCCTATGATAATTTCTGAAGCAGGTAAAGCAATTTAAAATGTTTAGAATTCCTTCTGCTTTGAGATGATATCTGTTGGGAGTAATGAATGATATAGAAGCGCTATGAATAACAAATTAAACACTAAGTTGAACATGGAAACAGAAGAACTACCCTTTGTTCTGACTAATAAGGCTACAATATCTTAAGACAACTAGAATAAGAAAGAATAGTACGAGCCTTGTCACCACACTACACACAAAAATCTCACTCTCATATTCTCAATTCTTTAGCCAACGTTTTATTCAATGGACCCATATATTGTGCAAAAGTTGCCACAACATCTCTCACCTGACATGCTCTTCTGCAATGTGGCACTGACACTCCTCCACTAAGAAGTGGAACCTATTTCTTGATCCCCTGCATAAATGGAAGTCCTGTGACTATTATGACCAACAGAAAACAGCAGAAGGAATCCTCTGCCACTTCTAAGCCAGTTCCTAGCCTAACCCTCAACTGGCCAGGGAACTTCTGCTTCTTTCATCTATCACTAAAGATCATCTATGACTGTAGAAATCCAGTCCCACATAAGAATTGTAACTAATCTTAACCATGCTGTGAGATACCCAGGGCATGTGCAGAAGCCTGAAGCAAACGATGCCATGTAGCCACAGAAGCCAGAGGCCTGGAGTACCCAGGCAGAATGTGTGCAGGTGAGAAGCCATCTTAGTAGTGAGGTATCCAACTGCAGACACCCACAGCTGTCACCAAAAGAAACAGAGACAAACTACCCAAGAGAGCCCTTCCTGAATTTCTGGCTCACAAGTAAGTGAGCAAAATGAAAATATACACCTGAAACTTATATAAACTTCTTAGCTAATGTTATCCTAATAAATTTAACAATATTTTAAATAAATAAATGGTAATTTATAACAAAGTAAACAAAGATCTTCCCTTCTTGGGCAATTTTTCAGTCATTATAAAATGTCACTTGTGTAAGATCAGCTTCACTTAAAAAAGGTTATTTAGCCCTGGCTGCTATGGCTTAGTGGATTGCAAACCAAAGGGTTGCCTGTTTGATTCCCAGTGTGGGTTGGCCAAAAAGTCCATCAAGTTTTCTCTAGATGATGGTTCTGGTAGCACTTAGTTGTCTTTAATATCATTCAAAACAATTGTTACATTGTATTGTGACAGCAATCATATCAACGTGCATGTAAGAACACGTTAAAATTGGTGAATTTTTGTGTAGCCATTTTAATATTGAAGATGAAAGAGAGTATGCAACATATTTGGTATATTAGGCTTTATTTCAAGAAAGGTAAAAACAAAACTAATATGCAAAAAAACCCCAAATGATTTGTGTAGTGTATGGAGAAGGTGCTATGACATGTTAAAAGTGGTTTGTAAAGTGTCTTGACTACTATTGACATTGTGATGAAATAATTCTTTGCTGTGGGGCTGTCTCACACCCTGGAGGATGGTTAGCAGCAACCCTGGCCTCCACCCACTAGAAGCCAATGGCAGGAGATGGCCGGCATATGCAAAATATCCAAATCAATAACGTTATTGATACAAATGAAAAATGTGTCTTTTATTTTATGGGGGAAAAAATACGGACTTTTTAGTCAACTTAGTACCTACCTCCTTATTGGTTTACTTGGAAAAAAAGAGGGTACAAAAGTTATATGAAGCAAAATAAATCCATATAGAGTATATTCCCCTGTAGAAATATCATAATCCATCAGACTTTACTTACTATGCACTTTTTTTTCCAAATAAAATGATATTTCAAGAATTATACTATGCATATTCTCCATAGGAACAAAGGGAAAGTTTTAATACCTAAGTATATTAAATTTCCAACTTAAGATTTGATTGGGGCCCAACTTGGTCTTCCCTTATCTTCAACACTGGGTTGTGACTTAAAATATAATAACATTTAGAAAACACTGCAATTAACCCTTATGAAAAATAAAAGAGTAGCATTTTTAAAAAATATTAATTTTCTCTGAATTAGTAAATATTGTTTGAATAAAATATGTTCTCCTTTCCATTTTATGATATGGAAAAAATAAAGAAATTAACACTGCCTTAGCCAAGACTCCACAGAAAACAAATAGAATATATAAAGAACTTACTCCTTCTGATTTCCTATCCGGGACAAAATAAGAGAAGACTGAAAGAACCAATCTAGGAATCCCCCTAAACCTCCCTAAAACTCACCTGCTTCTATGTATCAATCAGCTTTCTGCTACTATTACATCTAAATTCTAAATGCCAAAAACTAGGAAACTGGAGAAGCAAGCAAGGTAAAATAAACAGAAGTCATGGAAGTACAAAGGGAATGATGATAATATCTGCATTAGCAAATTAAACTCTAAGCCACATTATAATTCATAATCAATCAAGAAGCTGTACAATTTTAACACAGATTTTCAATGCAGCTCAGACCCAAACGCTCAATTCTATTCTCCAGGTTAGTGATTTACTATAAAGATAAGAAATTTACTGTAACACAAAACTACTTGAAACCACAGGGGAGAGCCCTGAGAAGGAGGAAGGAACCCAATGCTAATCCCATTTGTTGGCCATCTGCTATTGTCCTGGTTCTTGCTCTGACTATAGCATTATTCCAGTCCATACAAATACATACACTACCTAGAAACTCAGGAGACTATGGGTGGGAAGTGATGGCCAAACAGAGCCAAAAATAGTCCACAGTACGTGACTCACAATCTAGCCATTATCCTACCTGCTACTGTTCTCAGAAAACAATGTTTTAAAATGCATATCTAAAATGCCAAAAGTAATGTCAAAGCAAACTATTACTCCCTAGTATTTCTCCTTAAATCTTAAAATATTATGCAGATGCAAAAACAGTAAAAGGATGAAAGCAGAGCTGATCTATCCGTCCTTCTTATATATGTATCTGAATCAAGAAGCAAAGTAGGTTAAGCATGTGCAGAATTACGACATCTCCCCAGGGACAACTGAAGTTCTACCCGAAAAGTTATGTTTCAATAGCCTATTGTAGATAGATTCTTCAAGTTACTGATTTTTAAAAACATCTTCAGGACAAGAGGAAATATATGTTGAAATCTATTTACTAGTCTCCTAAACAAACTTACAGGACAATCAAAATTACTAATTTGCTGAAAATTATCAACATGTAACACTGGAGAAAAACTTCCCAGTGACCATGTCATATTAGGATTCATAATAAGGGGGGGAAAAGGTATTCATAGACAGATCTCTACCAGAAGTTTTCAAGAATCCACATTACAAAGTGATGGAAGAAAAGTGAAATTCCAAGGTCTGTGGCTCTGAAAAGGAACACTACACACTGTCATTCACACTGCTCTCAGCCTGGGGCATCACACCCCTTCCACATCTGCTGAGCAAATTTTCATTCATTTGCAACACTTGGCTCCTAAGACTTTATCAGGTTCTTTTTACAAAAGGTATAATCGAAACTTCTTGTTTTGTGCCCCACTGTACAGCATTCATCCCACAATGTCTTTAATCCTGTAACTCTGAGACTCTGAGGACAGAAACACACATAGTCACATGTTGTTTGTCTTGGTACTCAGCACAGTGCCTAGGATATTGCAGGAGGTACAATACTGAACCCATGAAGGAAGACAGTTAAGGAAGACTGGGAAGCCCACAAGAACATATTTTTTAATATACCACTATAAATGCACACAGGGGGAAAATGAGAAGGAGCAGGTAATATGCTAGTGTTCACAAATATATGCATTGCTTAAAAAGCTAGGAAAATATGGGGGGGGGGTGGACCTGAAACAGCCAAAAATAGCTGAGTATATCGAAGGGCCTCATAATCCCATGATCATTATAAGAAAGAATTACATAGAGTGACCACTCCGATTGACTCCAACTTTTTGTACTGTAACCTGAAAAGCAATCTTCTCATTGTTTTTTTAGAGAGAGGGAACAGGAGAGAGAGTTAGAGGGAGGGAAGGAGGGATGAGTGAAGGAGGGAGGAAAGGGAGGGAGAGAGAGAAAAAGACAGAGAGAGAGACACAGGGAGGGAGGGAGATAGGAAGGGAGGGACGAGGAGAGAGAAACATCAATCGGATACCCCCCATAGGCACCAGGATCAGGAATCAAATCAGGCTCCTAACTAGGTGCTCTAACTGTGGATAAACCGGCAATCTTTCCGTTTACGGGACAATGCTCCTACCAACTGGGCCATACTGGTCAGGGCAACTGACATATTTATAAGAGCCTGGATGAAGAACAGAGAGTAATACAGATTTATAAAAAGGCTAGACAACTGGAATTACAAAAAAAAAAAAAATCTACAGCCACCAATAAAAGCTTTTAAATTAACTTTGATAAATACACATATATCCGTTTGATAGAGACTCCTTACAATATACCACAAAATTTTTTTCTGGGCCTACTCAACATTGTGTCACTTACATAAAATTATAAAGAACATACCCATAAATAGATAGAAGGTATAAAACTGAAAGAGATAAACAGATTATATAACCAAATCAAGATTAAAAAGGATCCTCAACGATTAATTAGCTTAAGTAAAATTTATTAAGAACAAACAATATTAATACCTGACATCTACAATATATAACACTTTACAGGTTCAACATGCTTTCATACACATTATTTAAAAAACAACAAACACTGAGGTGACTATTACAAACTGTCTCTAGATGAAGAAATAGAAAGTTAATGAGTTTCAGTGAGTTAACCAATGTAACATTTCAGCTAGCACCAAGCACATAACATTAATCATAATCATCTCTTTCAATTAGATCCAAAATTCCAACTGGACTAAAATATGTAGGAAAAGTGAGTGTAGACAAATAACTGCCATTAGAAAAGTTCATCAGGACCAATAAAAACAAAGGAAGAAGAAATATTTCTCCTAGAAAAATAAGATTTGAGGGCTGTCAAACAGCAACTTTCAAAATCTAAAAAGCCATCCTGCAGAAGGATTATATTTGTTCAGTATGGTTAAGTTCATATCAATCAGCAAATATTATAAGCAGCCAAATTCTGATTCAAGAAAAGAGGGTCAAAACTTTCCAAGTCATTTACACATCATAATTGGACATATTTGACCATAAGCTGAATAAACTGGCTTTATAGAAAAAATTAAACAGACAGTTAAGACTTTACTGAATGAGATTACATTGGTATCAGACAATTGTTCCATTGTTCATCAGACAAATGAACTTCTAGGAAAAGGTGGTTCTAATTTCAGTATTATAAAATTAGAAATAATTAAAATAAAAGAACAATTATTTTTCAATGAAGAGACACATGTAAGTACATAGAGATTTTCTCTTAAGCATTTTCATTATTAATATTTAAACAAAAAGAAACATATAAAGTATATAATACCCATGTGCCAACCATGCAAATTTAATAAGTTACTGTCTCCGGTTATTTTAAATATTGAAATATAACATTACATACTATTATACATTCTATACATTACATATTTAATATCCATATTTATGTTATGATGTACAATAAGTTAAACATAAACTCATTACCCATCTAAAGGATGAGAACATTATGTAAACCATTTTAATATTTATACACATATACATTCTTCCTTATCCCATCTCTCTGCCTTCCCTACCTCCAGAAGAAATAACTTGACTGAATCTTGCCTTAAAACAAAAAATAATATGTAATACTTCATAGACAAACAAAAACATATAATGGGATAACAATAGTTTATTTAATACATGGTATTGGAAAAACCAAACAGATACATGCAAAAAAATGAAACTAGGCCACCTTCTTACGCCACACACAAGAATAAACTCAAAATGAATTAAATGCTTAAATGTTACCTTGAAAATATAAAAATCCTAGATGAAAACACAGGCAGTAAAATCTCAAACATTATATTAGCAATAATTTTAGGATACATATCATCAGGCAAGGGAAACAAAAATAAATAAACAAGTGAGACTACATCAAATAAAATGGTTTTGCACAGCAAAGGAAAGCAACAACCAAGCAAAAAGAAACCCTACTAAATAGGAGAACAAATTCATCAGTACATTTGATAAGGGGTTAATATCCAAAATTTATAAAGAACTCAAACAACTGAACACCAACACAACAAACAACCCAATTAAAAAAAGGGCAAATGTGCCCTGGCTGGTGGCAAAGTGGATAAGGTGCTGGCCTGCGAACCCAAAGGTCGCTGGTTCGCTTCCCAGCCAGGGCAACATAACCAGGTTGCAAGACAGGTCTCCAGCTAGGTCTGTAGCTGGAGGCAGGTGAAAGGCAACCATACATTGCTCTCTCTCTCCCTCTCTGCCTTTCTCCCTTTCCCTCTCTCTGAAAAATAATAAATAAAAATCTTAAAAAAAAAAAAGGGCAAATGACCTGAAAACAAATTTCTCCGAAGAGGACATACAGATAGCCAATAGACATAAAAAAGATGTTTAATGTCACCAATCATCAGAAAAATGCAAATTAAAATCAAAATGAGATATCACCTCACACCTGTCAGAATGGCTATCATCAATAAATTAACAAACAATAAGTGCTGGTAAGGACGTGGAGAAAGGGGAACCCTTCTGCAGTGTTGGTGGGAATACAGACCGGTGCAGCCACTGTGGAAAGCAGCATGGAAATACCTCAAAAAATTAAATATGAAACTACCCTATGACCCAGAAGTGGTTCTGTGAATTCATCCAAAGAAACCCAAAACACTATTTCCAAAGAATATAAACACTGCTATGTTCATTGTAGCATCATTTACAATAAACAAGATTTGGAAGCAATTTGTGTCCATCAGTAGATGAGCGGATAAAACAGCTAGGGTACACTTACACAATGGAATATAATTAGGTCATAAAAAAGAAGAAACTTTTCCTCTTTCAGACAGTATGATGGGCCTAGAGAACATCCTGCTACATGAAATAAGCCAGTCAGACAAAGACAAATGCCATATGATTTCAGCCATGAATAGAATCTTAGGAACAAACTGAACTAACAAGCAAAATAGAGATAAACTGACAGACAGCAGGATGACAACTATGGAAGAGGGGATTAACAGGTAGAGGGATTGAGCAAAAAGGAAAAAGGCTTATGAACATGGACAAGAGTGTGGTGATAGCGGGAGGAAAGCGGGGGAATAAATGATCATGGAAAAAGTACAATTAAAAAACAACACAATGAAAACAATGAGATAAAGCTGTTTATAAAACACATAAAATATACTTATGTTATTTTTTAAAAGATTTTATTCATTACTTTTAGAGATGGGCAGGGAGGGAGGGAGAAACAGAATGAAGCATCAATGTATGGTTGCCTTTCACCTGCCTCCAGCTAAGGACCTGGCGGGAGACCTGGCCTGCAACCTGGGTATGTGCCCTGACTGGGAATTGAACCGGCTAGTGCTCAATCCACTGAAACACACCTGCCAGGAAAATATATTTATTTTTAAATGAATAAAAAGAGTAATTCCACAAGTCTTTTTAAAAGGTACGCAACACACATATGCTTATATTTATTGACATTTTATAGAAGGGTGTAAGAATAATTGTTAATAACAGGTACGTCTCTAAGAAGCTACACTGAGAGGGTCAAAAGATGGGGGAAATACTTTCATTTGTTTCTATAATTCTTAAATATTTTTAACCTGGAACATACAGTACTTTCATAACTTTAGAAAGTTTTTTTCCAAACCACATTGTCATTTCTTAGTGCTTTTTTAAAAACTGATACTTAATTAACATGCAACATTGCTATTAATTTCAGGTGTACAATATGAGTCAGTATTTGCATATAATGTGAAATGATCACCGCAGTAAGTCTAGTTAACATCAATTAATATAGTATATAGTTACAAAAAATTGTCTTCTTGTGCTTAGAACTTTTAAAAATCAACTCCCTCAACAATTTTCAAATATGCAATACAACATTATTAACTGGAAGTCTGTACTCTTTAATCCCTTGATGAGTACTTTAAAAGAAATCTTTATCTAGATTTCAAAAGTTGGATATATTTAATTTCAAATGAATTAATAGTTCTACTTTATATGTAAAAATCATTCAAGAAAAAGTTTATACTTAAAGGAACCAACAGTCCAAAAAGAGTAGAAGCAAGAAAATAATAAAGATAAGTGTAGAAATAAACAAAATAGTCTAAACAATGATCAATGAATCCACAAGCTAGTCCTTTGAAAAGATAAACAAAACTGACAAACCTTTAACCAGACTCATCAAGAAAAAAAGAGGATCCAAATATGTAAAATCAGAAACAAAAGGGAAGAAATAACAACTGACATCAAAGATATACAAAGAATTAAGAAATATTATGAACTGTATGCCAACAAACAAGACAACTTGGATGAAATGGATAAATTCTTAGAAATACACAATCAACTTCTGGTCAAGGTGGCAGCATAGGTAAACACAGTTCACCTAGTCACACAACTACATCAACATTACAACTAAATTATAGAGCAACCATTACTTAGAAATGTCAGAAATGGAGTTGAATGGAAGTCTGACAACTAAGGAATTTTTAAAAATCACACCCATCCAGACTGATAGGAGGGACTGAGACACTGAACAGCTAGTTTCACATCCATAGGTGATAGATAAAAATTCAGAAGGAATATCTAAGGAACATGGGGTCCCAGCCCCACATCAGGCATCACAGTTCAGGGTTCCAATGCCAGGACGATAAGTCCTTATAACTTCTGCCTGCAAACTGAGTTAGTGGAAGAAACTTCTGGAGTCCCAAGCAGTTCCCCTTAAAGGACTCACACATGGATTTACTCAGACTCACTCCCTCTGAGGGCAGCCCTGGGCAGAACACAGGTGGGAAATGCCCCTGGCCTGTACCACCCAGGAAATGCCAGTGCCTGCATATCCAGTGGGCAGATACAGACCATGTCAGAGCACCACCTCCATGACCTTGCACAGCTTATCCTCAATGGGGGAGGCAGAGGATGGTGATCAGTGGTCACATCAAGGCCTTGCAGCTGACTGGCCTGGTTAAATCCCTGCCATTGATCTGTCAACAGCAACCAAGGCTCAACTATAAGAGGACTGTGTACTCATGCAACACAAAGAGTGTTCCTCAAGTACCCAGCTTGAGTGATAGGGGAGGCTGTACCACTGAACTCTATAGTACACCTATATTAGGCCACACTACCAAGACAGGGAGTCTTAGCAGCTCTACCTAATACACAGAAACAAAGACCAGGAGACTGTGAAAATGAGAAGGTAAAGAAACATGGCCCAAATGGAGGAAAACTCCAGAAAAAGAACTAAACAAAAGGGAGGTAAGCAATCTATCAGATGCAGAGTTCAAAACAATGGGTTATAAGGATGCTCAAGGAACTTAGTGAGGACTCAACAGCATAAAAAAGATTCAGTCAGAAACAAAGGATACACTAATTGAAATAAAGAATAACTTAAAGGAAACAAAAGTAGAGTGGATGAAGCCAAGAATTAAATCAATGATATGAAACATAAGGGAGCAAAAAATAACCAATCAGAGTAAGAAAAAAAGAACCAGAATAAATGAGGATAGTACAAGCAGCCTCTTGGACAACTTCAAAAGGTCCAACATTAGCATCATAGGGGTGATAGAAAGAGAAGAGAAAGAGCAAGAAATTGGTCAATTTAAATAAATAATGAAAGAAAACTTTCTTCATTTGGTGAAGTAAACAGACATGCAAGTCCAGGAAGCACAGTCCCAGGTAAGATGGATGCAAAGAGGCCCACTCCAAGATATGTCATAATTAAAATACCAAAGGTTGGAGATAAAGAGAAAAGCAGTTAGTTACCTACAGGGGAGTTGCCAACTGGTTCCTCAAAAGAAACTTTGCAGTCTAGAAGGGGTTGGCAAGAAATATTCCAAGTAATGAAAAGCAGGGACCTGCAGGCAAGATTGTTCTACCCAGCAAAAACATCATTTAGATTTGAAGAGCAAAGAGTTTCCCAGACAAGAAAAAACTAAAGGAGTTCATCATAACCAAACCACAGATATATGATATGTTAAAGGAACTTATTTCAGAAAAAGGTCAAAAGTGTGAACTATAAAATGACAATAAATACATATCTATCAACAATTGAATCAACAACTGTCTAAAAAACAAATTAAGCAAACAAGAAGAACAGAGAATCATGGATACAGGGAGCATTTTAATGGTTGCCAGATGGAAGGGAGGTATGGGGGAATGGGTGAGGGAGGAGGTAAGAGGATTAAGAAGTATAAATACGTAGTTACAAAGCAGCCATGGGGATGTAAGTACAGTATAGGAAATGGAGTAGGCAAAGAAGTTATACTCATGATGACCCTTGGGCATGAACAATGGTATGTGGATGGCCTGAGAGTATTGTGTGATGGGTGGAGGGGAGGCAAAGAGGAAAAACTGAGACAACTATAATGGCATAATCAGTAAAATATATAATTAAAAAAATAAAAAACAACTTTTAAAGGTTTAACACAGAAACATACAATCTTCCAAAACTAAATCAGGAAGAATATGAGAATCTGAATACACAGAGTACACCTAGTGAAACTGATGCAGTAATCAAAAAACTCCCAACAAACAAAAGCCTGAATTGGATGGCTTCACAGGTGAATTTTTCCAAACATTCTGAGAACTCACACCTCTTCTTCTCAAACCATTTCATAAAATTCAAGAGGAAGGAAGGCTCCCAAGCTCATTTTACAAGCCAGCATTCTCCTAATTCTAAAACCAGATAAAGACACTACAAAGAAAGAAAATGATAGTCCAATATCATTGATGAACATAGACATTAAAATCCTCAACAAAATATTAGCAAACGGAATACAGCAATGCATCAAAAAGATCATACACCATGATCAAGTGGTATTTATTCCTGAAATGTAAGGTTGGTGCAACATTTGCAAATCAATAAATGTGATTCACTACATAAATAAAATGAAGGATAAAAATCACATGATCATATCAATACATGCAGAAAATGCATTTGCTAAAACCAAGCACCTATTTACAATAAAAAATCTCAGCAAAGTGGGAGAAGAGGGAGCATACCTAAACATAATAAAGGCCATATATAATAAACCCACTGCCAACATCATACTCAATGGGCAAAAACTACAAGCTTTCCCCTTAAGATCAGGAACAAGACAGAGATGTCTGCTTTCATCTGTCTTATTCAACATAGTACTGGAAGTCCCAGACATAGCAATCAGGCAAGAAAAAGAAATAAAAGGTAGCCAAATTGGAAAGGAAGAAGTAAAACTTTTTATTTGTAAATGATGAAATGCTGTACATAGAAAACCCCAAAGATTCCATACATCAAGAAACTAAAACTTATACATGACTTTAGTAAAGCAGAATACAAAATATCCAGAAATCAGTTGCATTTTTATATGACAATAACAAACTAACAGAGAAATTAAGAAAACTGACGTAAAAGACCTGTACTCAGAAAATTGTAAGAAAGAATGAAAGAAATTAAAGACACAAATAAAGTGAAGCACACATCATGTGTATGGATAGGAAGAACATCATAAAAATGTCCATACAACCCAAATCAATCTATAGATTCAATAAATTCCTATCAAGATTCCAATGATGTATTTCATAGAACTAGAACAAATATTTCAAAAATTTATGCAGAAACCAAACTTTTAAGATAATTGTACAACTCTTTTCCCCAAATAAGTTCAGAATTATTGTTTTCTACTATAAAATAATGCTGACACATTGAAAGTCAGTAGCAAAATTAAAGCAACTGTCTACAGTGGGAATAACACAGGGTTTGACAACAACCCAAAACTCAAGTTGTATAACATGTTCAGCAACGCAAAATGTTTCAAAGTCCCCAATTAAGAAGCAATATAGGGACAGTTTCTTCTTACAAACTAAACATATATCCAGCCATCATATTCCAAATGAATCAAAAGGTTATTTCCACACAAAATACTGCACATGCATGTGTATAGCAGCTTTATAAACTAACTGTGGTATATCCAGATGATGAAATATTATTCAGAAATAAAGTGAGCTACAAAATAAAGTGGAAGAATTTTAAATGCACATAGTAAGTGAAAAAAGCAAGTCTTGTAACAGGTACATACTGTGTAATTCTATCTACATGACATTCCGGTAAAGGAAAAACTGCAGACAATAAAAAGACCAGTGGTAGCCAGGAGCAGCAAAAGGTGAATAGGTGGCACACAGGAGATTTTAAGCCATTGAAACTATACTCTAATGGCAGATCCATGTCACTATGCAAGGATGGGGCAAAAGTAGCTTTACAATTGTTTGTATGGAAAATAATATAAGAATAAACTGTTTCATATACTCACAACTCCAAATCTATTTTTGCCCCACCCTATACATTTTGCAAAACCCATAGAAGGTACAATACAAAGACTAAAAACGAATGTAAACTATGGGCTTTAATAATAACGTATCAAGCCCTGGCTGGTTTGGCTCAGTGATTGAGCACTGGCCTGTGAACAGAAAGCCCGCCAGTATGATTCCCAGTCAGGGCACATGCCTGGGTTGCAGCCCCAGGTCCCCAGCTGGGGGCATGGAAGAGGCAACTGGTGGCTGTATCTCTCACACCATGATGTTTCTCTCCTTCTCTTCCTTCCTCCCTTTCCCTCTGTCTAAAAGTAAATAAACAAAATCTTTTTTAAAATGTACACTTGTTTAAAAAAATGACGTATCAATATTGGTTCATCAATTTTAACAAATGTATCACAACAATACATGATGTTAATACAGGAAACTGTGGTCAGAAAGGAGGGATTACATGACAACTATCTGTAATTTCTGTTCTATTTCTCTAAAACCCCAAAACTGTTTTAAAAATAAAATCTATGAAGTTAATAGTGAAGCAAAATGGGGATCTCAAAGGCGCAGGAAAAGGAAGATCCCAGAGGAGGTTGGCTGGGAATTCTAGTTAACATAAAACAGAAACAGGAGATAAGAAGCAGTATCTGGGAAGGTAAAGCCAACATCAGATGCACTAGCTTGGCCTGGAAAGGGACTTCTGAACAAGTACTATTCTTGGTAAACTCACATTGATCCACAATTTGGATCGCTTATCCAAGCTCAGGCATTCTTTAAGTCTTGGTAATTGAAACTTTTATCTCTTCAGGGTCAAAAATGACCAGTGGAAATGGAACCAAAATAAACACCTAAATATGTGTCAAGATTATTAACCTGGGAAGACTGTGTGAACTGTTGACTGAACTGCTTCTCTGAATCAGCAGGCACTCTAGTTTTGGAAGCTGACAGGGGGCAACCTGAAATCCAGATTCTTCTCAGAGTGGAATGGGGCAATTCTGAGTACACCATCAAATAGTACAAATCTCAAGCTTTGGAAAGAGCCAAAATTTTAAAAGCAAGAATTCAAAGAACTTTGTCCACGTGGGCGTGGCAACCTGATAACTATCAAACAAATTCAGCCCATGTCTATCAGAATTCCAGAATACTGACAAATCTCAGGAGTCATCTGACTTAAGAAAAATCATCCTGAGTCATCTTGATGTTCTTTACCTGGTCAAGTCTAAGCTTCTTTTCACTATATCTATTCATGACATTTATGTCCCCCACCAGTGAGAAATGGAAGGATAACCTTGTTCTTTGGGGCAGACAACCATGAAAGAAGTAGCTATAGGTATGGAAAATAAAGCCACCTAGAATCCATACTCCCCCTTCTCCCCAAAGGTCTGATACAGTCCTGAATGCTTAGAGCCCCAGAAGCTTGTGATCTGGAACCTCAAGATCTCTCTTGCTGTGGTTCTTTAAATAACCATACTGACCATGGTATTCTCCAATGCATTTGTGCTTTCCACCATCTTCCTTACCAGGAAGTTCCACACTCCAGCCAACTATCTCACTGCCTTCCTGGCCATAGCCAACCTCTTGAGTTTCATCTTTATCATATCCATCAGCATCACATGTACCAGCATTTCCACACCTAGGAATTTGGTCAAATTCTATGTGACATTTGACTGTGTTCTGGCATCATGTGCTGCATGGCCTCCAACCTACATTGCTGCATCACTGCTCTGAACAAATACTAAGCCATCACCCATGCCAATTAGTACAGTAAATACCAGAAATGTGTCCTTCATGGTCATGATCATCTGAGCCATCTTCATCTACATGTCCATCCTGTCACTCTTCTCCAGATCTTCCATACTAACTGCTCCACATACATTCATCTTCTACATCCTGTCCACATTGCACATCCTCTTCTACATGGCCTCCTGAAGCCACCACCACTTCACCACAGCCCCACTCACCCTAGTTCACTCTACTCCCACAACCCCAACTTCCATAAGAGGCACCATATTTAACCAACTCCCCTCGTTTGCCAACCACATGAAAATCAAGTTTGCTAATAGTATCCTGGAGCAAGAGTGTATTTGCAGGTCAATAAAAGAAAGCCATAATATTAGAGCTCTAAAATAGCTATTAGAGCTATTTTGAGAACAATGAACTGTCCCTAAAATCACTCCTTTTGTGTATTTTGTGTGAATCTAAAATATATAGATCATTTCTATTTAATCCCAAACAATCGTCAAAAAAATACATCAGAAATGTTGATTCAATGATTTCCCCATTCAGGGCACATAACCAGATTGCAAGCCAGGTCTCCTCCAGCCAGGTCCGTAGTTAGAGACAGATGAAAGGAAACCAATCATACATTGATGGTTTTCTTTCTTTCTCCTTCCCTGCCCTTCTCTCTGAAAATAATAAATAAAACCTTTTTCTTTTAATGTTGATTCTGCTCACATGAGTACAGTAATTTATATAACAACACATGTAGGCAGAACATAAAGGCTCTAAAAGCTAAAAATGACAGTCACAGAAATACGTAAAGAAAATCAGTGATAATCTAAAGCAGTTTTGAAAGTAGCTGTGTTACCTAGTTAATAACTATATGAAGACAAATCAGAGGCTGTAAAATGATAAATCAGTGAGGCAGTATAGCATTCCAGAAAAAGCAAACGTACAGGCCTTCCACTGCCTCCTTTGGCTCAAGAGGCCAAAGAATAACACATACAACAATAAAATTAAAAAGGAAAAAAAAAAAAGAATAACACATACAGTATTTTTATGATGTTCTGTAGTGTCAAAAAGCTTTAATACAGACTTCTGGTAAAGATGGTAGAGCCCTGGACTGTGCAGCTCAGGTGGTTAAGGACAGCCCAGCAACGCCAAAAGTCGCTAGTTCAATTCCCAGTCAGGGCACATGCCTGGGTTGTGGGATGGATCCCCGATCGGGGCACATACAAGAAGTAGCCAATCAATGTTTCTCTCTCACAATGATCTCTCTCTCCCTTTCCATCTCCCTCTCTTACCCTCTTTCTAAAAATAAATATATTTTTTAAAGATGGCAGAGTAGGTTTGTACTTCTTCTCCCATGACATCAACATCACAATTAAATGATAAAACCACCACCTTGAGAACCACCTGAAGACCAGTTGAACAGAACTATTAATTAAGGATATACAAAAGAAGTCATATCAAGACTGGCAGAAGACTGGTGAAAACACAAAACAAGCTGATTCTACACCCACATGCAGCATTTAAAAACTGGAAAGGCTGGTTCGATTCCCAGCCAGGGCACATAATCAGGTTGCAAGCCAGGTCTCCAGCCAGGTCCTTAGCTGGACGCAGATGAAAGGCAACCATACACTGATGTTTCTCTCCCTTTCTTCCTCCCTCCCTTTCCCTCTCTCTAAAAATAATAAAATAAAATGTAAAAAAAAAAAAAAACAAAAAAAAAAA
>PVIW01009079.1:0-34391 GCA_004026585.1 Noctilio leporinus | reverse complement strand
GCTACATGCCCAAGTGTCCTCTTACAGGGTCAGAGCACACACTCCCTTGCATACAACATGCACTTACCCTGGGCTCTAGGCGGAAAACAGCCCCTCAAAAAGAACCAGGAACATATGAGGAGGAACTGCATTGTCTGTACAATACATTCAGAGATAGGCAACAGTGGGTTCACAGCTGTGAGTATACGAAACATTGTCTGTTCTTCTGTTGAGCTCTCCCCCCACAAGGCCATCAGTCCCAGGCTGGTGCCAAATCTGAGCCTACATTAACATGGCTAACACTTCTCCTGCTCCCCGTGGTAATTCCCTGAAACTCTGCCCCACCCCAATCACACACTTGCCCAGACCACTGTCAGCGGCTCTTCCACACACGTGGTCGGCCTCAGCCCACACTGGGGACTTTCTTAACACATCAAACAAGCAGCAGCTGGCTTTGGCATGCCCTGTACCTCTTGCTAAGTGGCCCTAAGCCCGAGACTAATGGGAACTGGTCTCAGTTCACAGCACACATCTCTCACAAGCTCCCAAGCCAGGCACAAGTAGCTGCCAACCACACATCACTTTGTAGCTCTTACCATGTGGCCTGGGGCTGAGGACAGGCAGTAGCTAACTTACACCAAAGCCCCTCCTAAGAGGCCCCCAAACCAATATGCCCAGTGACAAACTTTAGACCAAACAAGAGCACCAATCAGCTCCAAAACAACAAAGCCAAAGGGTGAACTCAGCAGGCACCAGGGCCACCCTAAAGTGAATCCCACTCCGTACAACATGGCCACTGTAGTCATGGCCATTCCTCACTGCCAGGTCAATCCCATTTACTGACATGCCAACAGCAATCGAGGCTCAACTACAACAGAAAGGCATACACAGCCCACAAAAGAGACAACCCTGGAGAACCCAGGGTCAGGTGACCAGGGAGGCGGTACCATAAGGGCACTCTGCCAACAATGGGAGATGTAGCAAATCTACTTAATTAACAGGAGCAAACACAGGAAAGAAGCCAAAATAGAGACAAAGAAACATGTTTCAAACCAAAGAACAGAATAAAACTCCAGGAAATGAACTAAATGAAATGGAGGCAAGCCATCTTATAGATAGAGGTCAAAGCACTGTTTATAAGGGTGTTCAATGAACTTAGAAAAGACCAGATGAATTCAGTGAGAACTTACACAGAAATAGAAAGCAGAAAAAGAAACCAGTCAAAAATAAAGAATATATTAACTAAAATAAAGAATACATTAGGTGGAAATAATAGCAGATAAAACAGTGGATCAAAGGAGCAATTTGAAAGACGAAGCAGAAAACACTCATTTTGAATAGTAAAAACAAAAAAGAATCCCCCCCAAAAAAAACTGAGGACAGTTTAAGGGACCCCTGGAACATCAAGCATACCAACATACACATCACATGAGTATCAGAACAAGAAAGAATGAGCAAGGGACTGAAAACCTATTTGAGAATATAATGACTGAAAACTTCCCTAACCTGGTGAAAGAAATAAACACATAAGTTCAGAAAACACCAAGAGGCTCAACAAAATAAAACCAAAGAGGCCCTGACTGGTGTTTCAATGGATAGGTGCCAGCCTGTGAACCCAAAGGTCGCTGGTTCAGTTCCTAGCCAGGGCACATAACCAGGCTGCAAGCCAGGTCTCCAGCCAGGTCTGTAGCTGGAGGCAGGTGAAAGGCAACCATACATGGGAAAAAAAAAAAAAAACAACACAAAAGAAGCCCACATCAAGACATATCATATTTAAAGTGCCAAAAGTTAAGACAAAGAGGGAATATAAAAAGCAGCAAGAAAAAGATATTTATCCACAAGGGAGCTCCCATAAGACTGTCAGATGATTTCTCAACACAAATTTTGCAGGCCAGAAGGGATTGGCAGGCTATGTTCAAAGTGATGAAAAGCATATACCATGCTGATGGATAGAAAGTATCAGTATCCTCAAAATGTCCTTACTACCTAAAGGAGTATACAGATTCAATAAAATCCCTATCAAAATACCATTTTTCACAGAACTAGAACAGAAACTCCTCAAATTTATGTGAAATCCTAATAAAACAAACAAAAAAACCCCACAACATAGCCAAAGGAATCTTGAGAAAGAATAAGAAAATTGAAGATACCATGCTACCTGATATCAAACTATACCACAAGGTATAGTATCAAAAGAGCATAGTACTGGCATAAAAACAGACACATAAATCAATGCTGCAGAAAGATCCCAGAGATAAACCCATGCCCATACTGTCAATTATTTGACAATGGAGGCAGAACATACAGTGTGGTGAAGACAGTTTATTCAATAAATGGTGTGGGGAAAATTGAATAGATACATACAAAACAATGAAACTAGACCACCTTCTTACACCATATACAGGGACTGGCAAAGTAAGTTTACAGTTTTTCATAATAAAAATGCAAATTAATAAATAATATAGGAGTAAACTCTCATATTGTAAACTTCTTTTGCCCATGCCATATGACACTAAACTCAAAATTATAGAATTAAATGTAAAGTTTGAAAACATAAAATTCCTAGAAGAAAACATACACAACAAAATCACTGAGATTTCTCTCTGAGCAATATTTTTCCTTATTATCTTCTCAGGCATAGGAAACGAAAGAAAAAGTAAACAAATGGGACTATGTCAAATTAAAATATTTTTGCACAGCAAAGGAAACCATCAACAAAACTAAAAGACAACATATTGAATGGGAGAACATTCACATATGACACATCTGATAAGAGGTTAATATCCAAAGTCTATAAAAAATACATAGAACTTCAAAAAACAAACAATCCAATTTTAAAATGTGCAGAGGACCTAAGTACACAGTACTCTAAGGAGAACACACAGATGACTAACAGACATATGAAAAGATGCTCGACATCACTAATGATCAGAGAAATGCAAATGAAAACTGTAATGAGATATTACCTCACTCTTGTCAGAATACTTACCACTAATAAATCAACAAACGAGTCCTGGCAAAGATGTGGGAAAAGGGAACCTTCATGCATTATTAGTGGGACTGCACATTGGTACAGCCACTATGGAAAACAATATTCAGGTTCATAAAAAACTAAAAATAGAACTCCCACATGAACCAGCAATCCCACTTCCCAGTATTTATCCACAGACATCTAAGACACTAATTAAAACATATATATAATATATACATACACACACATATATATATGCATCCCACTATTTACAATACCAAGATATGGATATAACCTAAGTGTCTATCAATAGATGAGTGAATAAAGAAGATGTGGTACATATATACAATGCAATATTACTCAACCATTAAAAAGAGATGAAATCTTACCATTTATGACAACATGGATAGCCCTAAAGGGAATTATACTCAGTGAAATAAGTCTGACAGAAAAAGAAAAAACACCATATAATTTCACTTATATGTGGAATCTAATAAACAAAATAAACAAGTGAAATAGAAATAGACTGATAGATACAAAGAACAAACTGATGGTTGTCAGATAAGAGGGGTGGGGGCTGGGTAAAACAAGGTGAAAAGATTAAGATGTACAAATTGACAGTTACAAAATAGTCCTGGGGTATAAAGTACAGCATAGGAGAACAGTCAATAATATAATGCTATGTATGGTGCAAGATAGATACTAAGCTTATTGGTGTAATTACCTCATCATTTAAATAAATGAAACCACTATGTTGTACACTGGCGACTAATGTAATATTGAAGCCAACTGTAATTTTAAATTAAAAAAAAGTATTGAAACTAGATAGAAGTGGCAGTACACTGACTGTTTCTGAATTGTATACTTTATAACGAGCTATTCTGTTATGTGTAAATTTCACCTCAATAAACAAAAAATGTGTTAGAAAGTTTATTTAAAACAATGCTTACTGCAATCTAATACTCCAAAGGGGGAAATGCTATAATGGAAAAAGCTGCATTTTGGAGTAGGACCAACCTTGTGTCAAACTCTGATGCTATTACTTTTTAAAAACTAAACAAATCTGTAAAAATTATGTCTGAAGTTGGTTTTGAGTTTCTGTTTGTTTTGGTGGTAGGAATAGGGAACCATAGGGGATAGGATGCCAAGGTGTAAAAGTGTTTCATTAGTGAGTATTGAAATTATTTAATGAGTCAGGACTAGCATTTCTTTATTCCTTTAAGAAATGGGAAAAGATAGTTCAAAGTATTTTCATAAAGTTAAAGTATATTTCATAAAAGTTTTAGCTATAGCCACTGAAGAACTATACTATATATGGATACAAATGAATGTATATACTGAGTCACATGTAAAGTATATTTCTTATTATACATCATGGTCTAAAAATTTAGCCCCTGATTTGAGATAGGGCAATCAGTATCTAAAGCTATGCCAAAAAATGAATGAATTAAACAATATTATAGATATAAAGTAGCTATGGTACTTTACAAATGGTAAATGTTACCATTCTCATTTTGGAAAATTATGGTTACTTCAGGATAATAAATTTTCATTCTAAATTCTAACCTCCAGTCACAGTTAAAAACTTTTAAAAAATGTTCACCTAGTTAAAAATGAAACATGTATCACTTCCAAACAGCTTTTGGATTCTAACCTATATGTTTGTTACTTGGGAAAATCCACCAACATTACAAATGCAGAGCCTTTCACCCAACAATTCTACTTCAAGGAATTTATCTACAAGAATACTCCATGTATGTATACACTAAGTTTGTATAATACTTTTTAACCACAGTATCACTTTAGGTAAAAGCAGAAATTTTAAGCAAATTAAATTTCCCCCTGTAGAAATCTTGCTGACTACATTATAGTACATCTATACAATGCTGTAACAATAAGGAAGCCCTGGGAAGGAGTTCCAAAATATATTAACATACTGTTGACCAGCAATTTTATAGCAAAAGCTAATGCAAGTGCAAACATGAGTTAGCTCATGTAGCAAATTACATCCATCTGTTCCTTAATAGAAAAAAAGAAAAGGATCAGACAACTATGGTAACATCAGTGTTTAAAAAAAAAACAAAAACATTTTTTGCTCTATACCGATTATGTATAAAAGTTTCTGGGGGGAAAAACATAAAGAGAATATAATTTGTGTATATGTAGACTGTTTCTGGAAGAATATGTAAGAAACAGGCAAGGGAAAGTAAGCAGTTGTGGGGAAAGGATGAGAAATACGAAGTCTGTCCCAAAAGTACTGAGCCAATGTCAATATAATTAAAACATTATATGGCTTGATACTTTCGGGAATACACACACACACACACAAAAGTAAAACAAATTAGCATTGACAACAAGAAATATTCAATTGATATTCACAGTGATCAAATTATTATGTTTACTTATAGAAAGTAAATGGAAACCCAACTAATATAAAATGGGACAAATATATGACATGGCCCTCTGTAGTAAAAGAAAAGCTGAACTTGAAGTTTCAAAAAGAGTTTATTCCTTGGCTATTGTTAGAGGTTAAAAATAAACTAGGATGATGTCAAATATTTCTAATTTATCATATCATCTCAATGGAGATGAACAATGACTACCAGGGTCCACTGTAACTGTTACCTCAAGGGCATCCCTTAATTAAGCTAAAATGGAAGATATATTATTACTTTTCTTATTTATTCCAAAGTTAGCCTCTTTCCAAAAATGATTAAAGTAAAAAGAAATTCTTCCTTTCCTTGACACACATACACTATATGTTATAGTAGAATGTTTTCCATTCAAACTATAGTGTCATTAACCACATAGATGAGTTTCAATCATCCAAAATCCACGTAAAATACTAATTCATGTCATTATAATTCCAATTCAGAAGTAGAATGTCAATGTAAACACACTGGCAATTTACAAGGCACTTTTCAGAAATAACAGTATGCAAAATACTACTGAAGATACAAATAGTGTTTCCTTAATTTTAAAAACTGAATATGCAAAGCAGAATTTACCTATTACAGTAACAGTTTCAAGAATTAACCACAAAAATATAAACAAAGAAACGAGAAGGACATTTTGACAACATCTAGGTATAACTCAGTGGTATGTATGTATATGATGTATGCCAAATGAACTTGGAACACCTGCACTTACCTTCTTCTGAAGAACATTAACCTTCCGCTCCTTCACATCCAGCATGTCCTTGAGGTCATGTATCTCACCAGCTTGTGTTCCCTTCTCCTCAGCCATATCCTGAATTTGTTTTGTCTTCTTATTCAGCATGGTTTCCTTCTCTTCCAAACGCAATCGAAGAGCATCCACCTAAGAATGTAAGATTTTTACAAATGATAAATGGAATTCCCTTCAAATACATGTGTACAATTGCCTAAATGATACTTACAGAACAAACTTCTATTAGAATCAAATAAAATACCACTCTAAAAATAATTATTACTACTTAGAAATTAACCAAAAAAATTTGTGAGTACTTCTATAATAAAAATAAAATTTACATCAGTTAAATTACCATCAGATAATAAAGGATAAATAGATCTGAATTAGGAGGACAAAATAAAGAATTGTTATAAAGATATTAAGTTTTGCTACTTCTATAAAAGTAGCATAATCTAGAGCAATGTTTCTCAAACTTTATGTGCATTAGAATCACTTGGAGGGTTTAAAAAGGTTGCCTGTCCTACCCATCAGAGTTTCTGGTTCATCAGGGTTGAGATTCAAGAATTAGTATTTCTAATTTCTAAGTTCTCTGGTGATACTACACTACCTTAGAAAATCCAATATTAGAAAGAAACCATAAGCATCACCAAGCATAACTCCTACTGTATCAGGCAATACAATCTCACTATAAAATATGATGTTTTAGGATAATCCCATAATGCACTTAGATATCTGTACAATGCAAAGCAAAGGTCTACTTTCAGATCACAAGACTAGTCAGCTGAAGCCTGGTATCCCATTCCCATTATCCCCAAAGTTTAACAGCTTTTGTTGGCTATAACTGTAAAATACATAGGCATCTAATGATAGTATTTATTTTCAAATACACCCACATCAAATTTCATCAAGCATACTCATTCCCCAAATTTTTTTTTATTTTTTGCCTTTCTACTAAGAATTTATAATTCAGCAAATAGTTACACATTTGATTACAGTAAAAAAGGAGTTAGATTTCTTTCATATTAAGAAAGTGCCGTTAATGGGAATATGAGTCATATATAAAAACCATATATGAGATTTTAAATATTCTGTGATAACAGCCACATTAAAAAGGAAAAAAGGAACAAAATTAATTTTAATAATATATTTTGTTTAATCTATAGCATCTATACAATGTTAACATTTCGAATATGTAATCCATATAAAAAACTATTAATAAGCTATTTTACATTCTTTGTTTCATACTCAATCTTCAAAAGCCAATGCATATCGTACATCACATCTCAGTTTGGACTAGCCACATTACGAATGCTCAATAAACACATATGGCTGGCAGCCACCACACTGACAGTGCAAATCTGAAGTATCAAGCATGTTTCTGTAAAACATCTTTAATCTTGAACTTATCCCATATTATTGTTTGTATCTGAGTATGGATTAACCAACAAAGATAATCCAGGTAATATGGGTAATGATGCACATTTAGAGTACAGCAAACCTCTCAAGAATGATCTAATACTGTAACTAAACTATAAGGTATCTAAGAACCAATACTAGTATGTGTACAGTGGTGCTGATTGCTGAGTATTACAGAAAATTTCCTAAGTGACTAGTCTCATTTGACACTACTATAGTTAAATCATTATGTACTTACATTTCATATCAAACTACTGGAAAGGAAAATATATAAATCAACCAGCTTTCACTCTGTTAAACTGTACGTCCACCAACCACTAAAATGCCACCAAGCCAAAAAAGTAGGGAAGCAATCACTTTAGGTCCCACTTATAATTCTTCACAAGTCCTATCAATAAACCCTCTTTTACCTCTAATTTTCCTCTACATAACTTCAATAAATGATACATGATTAACCATATTATATTCTGGAAAGTTCCTCCTGAGAACTTTCAATATCTGAAAATCTTATTTCTAAAACAGGTCTTTTCTTTCTACTATGTCTACTCAATCTACTCTGTCCACAAGGTCACTTCTTTATCATCTTTATCTTTTTTGTTACTCATCTCTATTCTGGCTTCACTTTTCTCCCAGCCTGAGAAATCCTTTCAAACACAACCTTACATCATCCCCTCCTCTTTTTTAAAAGTCTTATTTATTCTACATATATTTACTCCTATATTAAAAGTATTTTCATTCTACCCTCTTGCTTCTGAACCTTCCTGTATATGGTCATGCATACAAGTTGGGTGCTTGCCAATTAAATATACATACAGTACATTAAAAATTCCTCACAAATTCTATCCTCAAGCATTGTCCCCATGGAAAATTTCACTCTTCCATAGCCACCAGGGAAACAAGGACTTAGAGAGGAGAGCAGGCCCAAGATCTCAGAGCTATAAATAAATGACAGAATGGGAATTTAAGATGAAATGGTCTGGCTACAGGTTCTATGATCTTAATCATTAAAGCTGTATTAGTCCTCCCTCAGAGCTAGACAAAAAGAGTATATACTGTATGATTTGATATATGTAAAATTCTAGAAAATGCAAACTAATTACAGTAATAGAAAGCAGATAAAGGGTTGCATGAGAATGAGGGAGGAAGGGGGAGCAGTGAAGAACGTCAGGGAGGGGCAGGAGAAAGGATCACAAAGAGGTATAAGGAACTTTGACTGTGGTATTGATTTTACAGGTGTGTATGTCAAAACTTATCAAATTGTACATTTCAAATACATGCAGGTGTATTTTACATCAATACAATTGTTGGCTTTTTCAAAGTAGAAACATGGTATTAGTGTGGGAATAAAGCAACAGACCCACACACATAGGGACCCACACGTATAAAAAACAAAGATGACGCTGTAGTCAGTGATAAAAAGGACAGAGTATTCAATAAATTGTTTTTAGAGGACTAGCTACCCATACTGAAAGTGAAGCAAAATCCCACTCTTTAATTCTGGGTGAATTAAAGGTTTATATAAGAGAAGCAAATATTTAAAACTTCTAAAAGGAAATACAGGAAAATATTTTTAGGACATTGAGGCATGAAAGGTCATTTTTTTAAAAGTCACAAAAATGATACTAGAAAAAATATTGATAAATCCAACTATGTTAAAATTTAAAACTTCTGCACATCAGTATACCATTTTAGCATTTTATTTATTTTACCTAACAGAAATCAGACTGATGGTTGCCAGAAAGGAGAGGGATAGGGACTGGTGAAAAAGGTGAAGGGCTTAAGAAGTACATACTGATAGTCACATAACACTCACAGAAATGTAAAGTACAGCAAAGGGAATATAGTCTATAATACTATAGTAACTCTGTACACTGCCAGGTGAGTACTTGAAATATCAGGGAGACCACTCTGTAAAGTATCTGATTGTCTAAACACTATTCTGCACACCTGCAATTAATACAAAATAATATTGAATACAAACTATAATTGAAAAAAATTAGTAAAATGTACATATTTTGTGAACTGACTAAAATCAAACATTACCCAATCTTAAACTTCTTTTCAAAATGTATGACCATTTACAATCACTCTCCACAAAATTAAGTACTTAGGTATAAATCTAACATTAACATGTATATTATCTATCTGTTGGAAATTACAAACAGCTCTTGAAAGATACCCAAGAATACTGTATGAAATATAAACTTGACATATGTCAATATAGCAGTCTACTTAAAAGTTTTCTTCAGGGACAAGGAAACAGAAAAGGATATTTAACAGTGATTTTTTTAAAATGTGTTTTACTGACAAACAGCAGAACTACAGTAAGTCAAGCCCAGTGAATCCAAGAGATGTTACACTAAAAAGTTCCAGTTCGGGTGCCTGAGTTCAGCACTAAAAACCTCAGAGCAAGAATTAAAATCCAATGCAAAGCAAAGATGAATTACATGATTTCCACTGAGTTCTCCAATGGTCCTTTCTAAAGCGCAAGATAACAAAAACTCTTTTAAGTTTCCCTTAGTTGCTTTTCATGAAATGCAGAATTTAAATGTGCTGGTCCACAGAGCTGAGGTAAACCAACCACAAAAACCACTTAGTTACTACTAGATTAATTGCTCTGAATTCTAAACTGATCTTCTGGTTTGGAGTAAACTAAAATTCATAGTATAATTTTGTGTGAAGTCCATATTTTGCAAACCACAAAACACATACTCAAGAAAGCACATCAGAGACTAACAGGACACACAGTCATCACCCTAACACCATTCCTGGCAAGAGGAATAAGACCTTGTTTATTCACATCAACTGAGCTGGAGGAACAGCAACCCTCAGCCTGCCAAACACCAAGATCTGTGGCAAACAGGTTATGCCAACTTCAACAAAAATAGAATATTATTATTTACAAGATTTTCAATAGACATAAATAAAAAAGTGGCTCCCCTGCTCTTTTGGCTTCTCACTTCTGATGATAAAACTATTATCTCAACCTATCTTAACCTTCTGGGTTTTTTTAAACATTAATAAATACATCTATCTAAATGCAGTAATTATTGCATGGAAACAGTGACCTGTTTCCTGTAATTTCTCTCAGGGCTTTACAATATGATTCACTCCCTTTCTAATTCACTGACCATATCCTGTCCGTTTTCTTTACTATTTCCCCCTATTCATATCTCACTTTACACAACTTCTGCAGAAACCAATTCAATTCTAAGGCTTTAACCGCCACCTCCATGACATCTTCCAAATCTTTATTCCTAACTCAGCCAGTTCTGAAAACCTGCGATGCTAAAAAAATTTTCTACTTAAACCAAATCTTCCATTGATTATTTGGTTTAGAGTAAGACTTTTAAATAAAATTTTTTAAAGAACTTTTACAACGTGGTCAACTATTAATCTGAGTGGCACCTACCAAATGATTTTCTGTCTTTTTCTGTATTTACTACATTTTATAAAATGTTTTACAATAAATAATCTAGGTTCCAAATTTTATTTTATTTATTTTTAAAGATTTTATTTATTATTTCTAGAGAGAGGGGACCAGAGAGAGAGAGAGAGGGACACCTATACATTGACTTTATTTTCCTTCCCCTTTTCACCCATGCCCTGGTGAAAAGGTGAAAATGCCTTTGGTAACCATCCCTTTGATCTATGTTTCTATGATTCTGTTTTTGTTTTGTATTGTTTGTTTTGGCTTCACAGGTGAAACCATATGTATTTGTCTTTCTCTGCCTAACTCATTTCAGTTAGCATAATACCCTCTGGATTCATCCAAGTCACAAATGGCAAGATTTAATTTCTTTTTATGGCTGTAATTACACACACAGATATATATATATGTATATATGTGTGTATATATATATATATGTATATGTATATATATATATATATATATATGTATGTATATATATATATACATACACACACACACATACATAAATATATACAGGGTATGCACAATAAATTTATGATTTAACATCATTGTTTCAGATATAAACTATTAAAATCTGAGAGCAACCATCATGTTGAAGAAATATGATGTTACAGCAACCATAATTTCTGCACTGCATGCAGGGCCAACTGCTAAGGAAATTGTGAGCTTCAATAACATCCCTTTAGGAACACTTTACAATGTGAAGAAGGTGTATGATGCTGATTCTGATGTCACCACACCAACAACAAAAATGCATAAGGTATACAAGGATTACGCAAGTCCAGATATTGTACACAGGATCCAGGAGATCATCAATGAAGATCCAGCAAAATCAATGTGCTCCATACCAAGAAAACTGCAGATGTCAGGTGCAACAGTTCGCAAGATTATTGCTGAAGATATCAGATACAGACCCTATGTTCTTGGACAAGGCCAGCTTATGACACAGCAAACAAAGGAAAGATGCTTTGAAAAAGCAAAGAAACTGCTAACAATATTGAAAAATCCCAAAGAAAAAACCCTCTGATTTTCTTCTCCAATGAAAAGAATTCTCAGCAGGACCCAAGAGTCAACAGAAGAAACAACAGGTGGCTCTGTGAGAATCTTAATGAAGTCCCAGTTGTCATGAAAACACAATTTCCTGCTACAGTGATGGTGTTAGGTGTTATCAGCAGTAAAGGAGGTATCATGGCCCTGAATTTGTTTCCACAAGGCTTGAAGGTGACTGCTGATGTTTACCTTGATGTTTTGAGAGAAGTAGTTGTACCGTGGATGAAGCAAGTCGCAAATGGATGTCATTTTCTCTTCCAACAAGATGGTGTACCAGCATAGAACGCCAAAAATGTGCAAGAATTTCTCAGTGTCAATGTTCCTGAATTCTGGTCACAGGAAATCTGGCCACCTAGTTCACCAGATGCAAATCCTCTGGACTATTATGTATGCAGCATTTATGAGAGAGAAGTTAATAAACAACCTCATTCCAATAAAAAGGTTGCTAAAGCTAAGATTGAAAACATGATTATGTCTATGGATAATGAAAGCATGCTCAAGATTCCCAAGTCAATCGAGTCTATTATTGCAGTCAATGGAGACTTTTTTGAACAACTTAAAAAATAATTACTATGTTTATGTATTTATATATAAGAATAAATTTATTTCTAAATATAACACTTCTGTGGTATGTTTTTCTTTTTTACTAAAATTTTGCCACATTAACGCGTGCCCCCTGCATTATCCTCAAGTACAAATGTAATATTCTCAAGGTCAGTCTATATATTGGGGCACAAAACTAATCTCAATAATACTAAGGTTGGTGTATCAACTACTATCTTCCACCCACAATGGTATAAAACTGGAAATTAACTATAAAAAGAAAGATGGAAAAACCACACACATATGGAAAGTAAACAAGATGTTACTGAACAACTATGAAGTCAATGAAAATACATCAAAAAATACATTTAAAAAAATGAAAACACAACATACCAAAGTTTTGTGATAAAGGATTTACAGCAGAAGCCACATCAAGATTGACAGGAAGGCAGAGAAGCAAAAAGGGCTGGCCATGCTCCCACGGGCAGTGACTGATCTCTGGAAGAGATCAGCGGCAAAGGTTTCCCTTGATGTGCTGGGATCTCAACCCCACACCATGCTCCCCAGTCCAAAGAACCAGAACTGAGAAGATGAGTCCACATAGTATCTGTCTGTTAAAATCACCAGGATTCTGTCTTCCAGAAAGAAATAAAAATCTGCTAGAGACATGCACACTCTTAAAAGCCAACACACAAAATCTTGTTCACAGCCACTAACCCTGGGCTTCAGAAGATGAAGGATGGAGCAGAACATAGTCATGTGACAAAAGACTGGGGCATGCAACTCTGGGGAAAGAGCTGAAGGGACAGCCAGGCCAGGCAGAGGCAGCCTCAAACTATGTATCACTTTATAGCTCCAAACAGGTTACCCAAACAGGCAGCATCCCTCGCTGGTCTGCACTGGAGGCCTTCCCAAGAGGCCCCAGAACTAACACACCCAGTTGCCAGCTCAGACAACATCAGAGCAGGATCCAACTAGCTTCACTAGCTGCATATACAAAGGGAGATCTCAGTAGGCACCAGATCAGCTGAGGCATATTTTGCTTCATGTGGTTAGCACCTTCATAGCAGCTCCTACACTGCAGTATGGGTCAATCCTCACAGCCAGCCAGCCTGAGGGTTGACCACACACACAAACAGATCAACAGCAATCCAGAATCGATTACAACAGGAGTCCCCACATAATCCATATAAGGGACATTCCTAGAACATCCAGGTCAGGTGATCAAGGAGATTGTGCCACTGGATCCCACAGGGGACCTACTATATAAGGCCACCTTCCCAAGACAGAGAGTGATAGTAGATCTACCTAATACATAGAAACAAACACGAAGAAGCAGCCAAAATAGGGAGACAACCATGCCCCCTCAAAAATACCTGAGAAATCTCTAGGAAGAGCTAAATGAAATGAAGATAAGCAATATACCAGATAAAGAGTTCAAAAAAATGATTGTAAGAATGCTGAAAGAATGTAATGAGAACTTCAACAAAGAGATAACAAGGGTTAGAAACCACACACACACACACCCCACACACACAAAAGAGCCTATTAGTAATCAAGAACATAATATCGTAAATAAAGAATACACTAAAAGCAATAGAGCAAAATGAATGAAGCTGAATGAAGTGGGAAAATAAAATCAGTGATTTGGAAGACAAGGTAGCAGAAAACACCCAATCAGTACAGGAAAAAAAAAAACGGGGGACTTAAGGGACCATAGGGAAAACATGGAGCATAACAGCATCTGCAGCATAGGGATACCAGAAGAAGAGAGAGAGTGTGACTGAAAACCTGTATGAAGAAATAATGACTGAGGCCCTGGCTGGTGGCACAGTGGATAAGGCACTGGCCTGTGAACCCAAAGGTCACTGGTTCAATTCCCAGCCAGGGCACGTAACCAGGTTGCAAGCCAGGTCTCCAGCCAGGTCCGTAGCTGGAGGCAGGTGAAAGGCAACCATACATTGATATCGCTCTCCCTCTCTGCTTCTCTGCTTCTCTGCCTGGCCCTCTCTCTAAAAATAATCAATAAAATCTTTAGAAAAAAAGAAAGAAAGAAAGAAAGAAAGAAAGAAAGAAAGAAAGAAAGAAAGAAAGAAAGAAAGAAAGAAAGACTGAAATTTTTCCTAACCTGGTAAAGGAAAAAGAAGCAACGTCCAGGAAGCTCAGAGCCTCCCACACAAAATGAACCAGAAGAGGCTCCTAACAAGATAATTAATAAATTTAATTTAATAATTAAAATGGCAAAGATTAAAGGCAAAGAATGAATCTTAGAAATAGCAAGGGCCAGACATTAGTTACCTACAAGGGAGCTACCATAAGAATGCAAGTTGATTTCTCAACAGAAACAATTCAGACCTGAAGGGAGTACCATGTAATATTCAGCATAAAGAAAAGCAATGACCCACAACAAGAGTACTTTACCCAGTAAAGTTAACATTTAAAATTGAAGGAGAAATTGTTTCCCAGAAAAGAGAAAACTAAAATAGTTTGTTACCACCAAACCCATCCTACAAGAACTTGTTGTCAAGGGTCTTCTTTAAAGAAAAATACCAAAAAACAAACTAGCAAAAAAACTCAGGATCATAATTGTAAAGAAGAAAATGGCAATAAGTATGTATCTATCAATAATTACTTTAAATGTAAATCAAAAGATATGGGGTAACTGAATGAGTAAGGAAAAAGACCCATACAACAAGCTGTATGTTTCTACAAGAAACCCACTTCAGAATAAATGATACACAGAGACTAAAAATAAAGAAATAGAAAGGGTATTTCATACAAATGGAAATGAAAAGAAAAGCTGGTGTACCTGTACTTAGACAAAAAAGACTTCGAAACAAAGCTGTAACAAGAAACAAAGGACATTACAAAATAATAAATGATCAGTCCAACAAGAAGATATAACCCTTGTAAATATTTGTGCAATGAAAACAGGAACACCTAAATATGTAAAGCAAATTTTAATGGAATAGGGAAGAGACTGACAGTAATATAGTCATAGAAGAGGATTTTAACCTCCTATTGACATCAATAAATACACCTCATAGACAAAAAATAAGGAAACAGAAGCTTTAAATGACTAGATCAGATGGATTTAATTGATATCTTCAGATAATTTCACCTCAAAGAAGCAGGATATACATTCTTTTCATGTGTATATTGAACATTTTCTAGAAGAGGCCATATGTTAAGATACAAAACACATCTCAATAAATTTAAGAAGATAAGATATCATAGTAAGTCTCTTCTTTGACCATAATAGTACGAAACTAGAAATTAAACACTAGAAAAAACTGAAAAACATCTGAGCACAGAGAGGCTAAAAACATGTTACTAAACGATAAATGGGTTAATAATGAAATGAAGGAAGAAGTCAAAAGATACCTTGAAACAAATGAAAATGAGAACACAACAACCCAAAATCTATGGGACCCAGTGAAAGCAGTCCTACGAGGAAATTTCATAATGTTATAGGGCCTACATCAAGAAACAACAAAAATCTAAAATAAGGCCCTGTCTGGTGGCACAGTGGATAAAGTGCCAGCCTGCGAACCCAAAGGTCACTGGTTTGATTCCCAGCCAGGGCACATAACCAGGTCGCAAGCCAGGTCTGCAGCCAGGTCCATAGTTAGAGGCAGGTGAAAGGCAGCCATACATTGATGTCTCTCTCTCTGCCTCTCCCCTTTCCCCTCTCACTAAAAATAATAAATAAAATCTTTCTTTAAAAATCTTAAATAAACTATCTAATTTAATACATAAAAAAACTAGAGAAAGAACAACAAAGCCCAATGTAAGTAGAAACAAGAAGATAATAAATATCAGGGAGGAAATAAAACAGAGTCTGAAAAAATAATACAAAAGATTGATATAACCACCACTGGTTCTCTGAAAAGACAAACAAGACTGACTAACCTTGAACCAGACTCATCAAGAATAAAAAAGGACCCAAATTAATAAAATCACAAAAGAAAAAGAAATGACAACTGACACAAACAAAATACCAAGGATAATTACAAAATATTATGAACTAAATGCTAACAAATTAAATAATCTGAAAGAAATGGATAAATTCCTAGAAACATACAATCTTCCAAAACTGAATCAGGATGAATCAGAAAATCTGAACAGACGGATTTACAACAAATAAAACTGAAGCAGTAATGTAAAAACTCTCAACAAACAAATGTCCTAGACTGGATAGTTTCACAGGTGACTTTTACCCAATATTCAAAGAACTAACACCTATCCTTCTCCAACTATTTTTAAATATTCAAGAGGGGGAAAATCTCTCAAGCTCATTTTATGAGGCTAGCATTATCCTAATTCCAAAACCAGAAAAAAAATACAAGAAAAGAAAATTATAGGTGAATTAATACCCCTGATGAACACAGATGCTAAGACTAAAATCCTTAGCAAGCTAAACCCAGAAATACATTAAAAGATCACACAACATGATCAACTGAGGTTTATTCTCAGGATACAAAGTTGGTAGAATACCCACAAATCAATAAATATGATACAACACATAAACAAAATCAATGATAAAAATCATGTTATATAAATAGAAGCAGAAAAAAGCATTCAATAAAATCTAGCACCTATTTATTATAAAGACTTTCATCAAAATGGGAATAGAGGGAATATACCTCAATGTAATAAAGGCTATATATGACAAACACACAGCCAACAACATACTCAACAGGCGAAACTAAAAGTGTTTCCCATAAAACTGGCAACAAGACAAGGATGTCTGCTTTCACCACTGCTAATGTACATAGTACTGGAAGTCCTGACCATAGCAATCAGACAAAAAGAAGAAACAAAGGGCATCCAAATTAAAAAGAAAGAAAGAAAATGTCATTATTTGCAGGTGATGAGACACTGCCATATAGAGAACCCTAAAAATTCCACCAAAAAACCCATAACTGATCAATGAATTCAATAGAAAACAAATATTCAGAAATCAGTTGCATTTTTGTACACCAATAATGAACTATCAAAAGGGAAACTAAGAAAACAATCCTACTAGAAATTTCATCAGAAGAAAAATATCTAGGAATGAATTTAACCAAAGAGGTAAAGGCCTTACTAAGAAAACTATAAGACACTGAAGAAGATACAAATAAATGGAAGCATACCAGGCTCATGGACAGAAAGAATTAACATCATTAAAATGCCCATCCTACCTAAATCAATCTATAGATTCAATGCAATTTCATAAAGATATCAATGGTATATTTCAGAAATAGAATATTCCAAAAATGTATAGAGAACCATGAAAGGCTCTCAATAGCCATAGTACTCTTGAGAAAAAGAACATGGCTGATGAATCACACTACCTTATATCAAATTATACTACAAGGCCACAGCAATCAAAACAGCATGATGCTGGCATAAAATTAGACATACAGAATAATGAAACAGAATAGATATCCCAGAAATAAACCCTTGCCTACACAGTCAATTAATATTTGACAAAGGAGGCAAGAATATACAATGAGGTAAACATAGTCTATTTAATAAATGGTGTTGAGCAAATTGGACAGATGTGCAAAAATGTGAAGTTAGCCCACATTTTTACAGCATAGACAAGAATATACTCAAAATAGATTAGACTTAAATATAAGACTCAATACCATAAAAATTATAGAATACATAGGCAGTAAAATCTCAGGTACTCACTTAGCAATATTCTTATTTGCTGATCTATCTCTGCTGGCAAAGGAAACACACACAAAAATAAACAAATAGGACTACCTCTAATTGAAATTTTTGCACAGCAAAAGAAACCATCAACAAAATGGAAAGACAACCCATTGCCTAAAAGAACATATTTGCAAATGATTCTAATAAGGGGTTAATATCCCAAATTTATAAAGAACTCAAATTGAATGCCAAACTAACACTCCAATTAAAAAACAGGCAAAGAACCTAAATAAGACACTTCCCCAAGGAGGACACACAGACTGCCAACGGACATATGAAAATATGCTCTATGTCCCTAATCATTGGAGAGATGCAAATTAAAACCACAAAGAGATATAACCTCAGGTATCTGTCAGGAGTAATCGATAAATCAACAAACAATAGTATTGGCAAAGATGCAGAGAAAAGGAAACCCTTGTGCACTGTTAGTGGTAATGCAGATTGGTGCAGCCACTGTGGGAAACAGTACGGAGTTTCCTCAAATATTTAAATTGAATTGCAGTATAACCCAGCAATTCCACCTCTAAGGATATATCCAAAGAAACTTGAAACACTAATTTGAAAGAATACATGCATCCCTATGTTCACTGCATTGTTATTTACAATAGCCAGGATTTGGATGTAGCCCAAGTGCCCACCAGTAGACAAGGGGCTAAAATAGCTGCCGTGGTACACTTACACAATGGAATACCACTCAGCTGTAAAAGGGAAGGAATTCTTCTCTTTTGAGAGAGAATGGATGGACCTGGAAAGTATTATGCTAAGTGAAATAAGCCAGTCAAAGAAAGACAAATAGTATATGATATCACTTATGTATGGAATCTGATGAACAAAATAAACTAACAAACAAAATAGAAACAGACTCATTGATACAGAACGGGTTTGGGGAGCTGAATGAAAAGGTGAAGGGATGACGCAAAACAATAAAACTTTATAGGCATAGATAAAAGTATGATAATTACCAGAGGAAAATGAGTGGGTGGGTGGGTGGTATAAGAGGGTAAGGGGATAAATAATGATGAAAGAAGACTTGATTTTGGGTGGTGAACACACAATATAATATATGGGAAATGTATTATAGAACTGTACACTGAAGCCTATATAATTATATTAGATAATGTTATCCCATTAAATTTTTTTTAATAAAAAACTTTTAATTAAAAAAATTAGGAACAAGAAAGTTGGCATAAATAGGAAAATACTGGAAAACATTATAACCAATGTTGAAAGCCCCTGAGTTACCAGTAACATTAGCCCTAAGTGTCATTCAAAAAGATGTGCTAATTGAAATGTTAAAGGAACTTATTTAAGAAAAAGATCAAAACTATAAACATTAAAATACCAACAAACTCACAACTATCAACAACAGAACCTAAAAAATAAAAACAAACTAAGGAAACAACCAAAATAGGAACAGAATCATAGGTAGGGGGATCATTTGGAAGGTTATTAGCTGGGAGAGGGAAAAGGGAGAAATGGGTAAAATGGTGCAGGGGTTAGGAAGCATAATTGGTGGATACAAAATAGACAGGGGGAAGTTAAGAATAATATAAGAAAGACAGGGAACTTATATGCATGACCCATGGACATGAATCCATGGGGTGGGAATGCTAGAGGGAAGAGGGTGCTAGGTAGAGAGGAGCAAAAGGAAAAGAAATTGGGATAACTGTAACAGCATAATCAATAAAATATACTTTTAAAAGACAAGGTATATGCTAATTAAACACTTTACATAATTCTTAACTGCAAAGCAAGAAAAATGTCTAACCTAATCCATACCAATACTCTACAAAGATAAAAATAACAATAAGAATCAACTAAAACTACTTGTAAACTCTAAGATATTTACTTTTAACCCAATGATATTTAATATTCCCCTCCAAATTCAGAAGAGAATAAGTTATACATTTATTCTTGCCAATATTAACCTTAGGCAGTTGGTATTATTATCATTTAAAGATGAGAAAATTAAGTATTAAAGAGGTAAAATAACTCATCTAAGGTCACATAACTAATAAATATAAAGGGTTGTGTTACAAGCCAAGTCTGACTACAAAACCGATGCTTTTCACTGCTATGTTACTAAATTCTTACCACCCCTGTGAAGGTCAACAGATTTAAAGAGGTGTTCAGAAAGAGAAGCAATTCTATTGATACTATATATTGTGCATTGTCCAATATGAGAGGGCCTTATTCACGGACTCTGAACAGGGAAAGAAAATCAGGTCTTTTCCAATATCCCTTTTTCTTTAAAGAATTTTAAAATTTTAAACACCTACTTACTTAGTCCATATTCTTTTTCATATGTGCTTAATTTAGTAATTTGAGAGATCAAAGACTAGCATAGCTACAGAAAGATAAAACCAATTAGTATCAAATTATAGAAATATATGAGAAGTTTCAAATAGTTGATTCAAACTACCTATTATGGGTCCTAACATAAAAAAGCTGCTTTTGGCCTGTGAACCTAATGGTCACTGGTCCGATTCCCCAGCCAGGGCACATTAACCAGGTTGCAAGCCAGGTCTCCAGCCAGATCTGTGGCTGGAGGCAGGTGAAAGACAACCATACATTGAAAAAAAAAAAAAAAAAAAAAGCTGCTTTGGACAAAATGACTTGTCAGGTATTACCAGAGTAATTTAAGGAAAAAAAGTAGATGCTAATAAGTACATATATTACATTCATATAATCATCCCAAATTCCAAGGGAAGTTAGCTTCTATAGTGTTATATTTTAGGATTAGACATACATTTGAGCAATTGTCCTAGTAACTTATGAGGTAATCGATGAAATTCAGTTATAGTCACAATGGCTACTAAAAACAAACATAAAAACCATTCAAGAATGATCACAAATAGTCTTTATTCTCTATGGTACAAGAGAGCAATCACAAGCCCATCTGTGTGAGACCAAGCTAATAAAAACATTATTTGAGAGGAATACATAGAGAAGGGTGGACTGCCGAGAGGAGGAAATCACTTATTAGAACGTGACAAGCTTTTAAATATTTGCACTATCATTAACTAACTGACTGGTTCTATGGTTCACACACCTGCCACTTCCAATCCAAAATTATCTCAATAGCACGCTTGAAAGTAGGCTCATGTCTAAGACACTTGCACCCTCTTCTGACCCTTTTCAAGTACTGCATGCACACCAGTTACTGAGCTGAAAAACTAATAAAGCTGTAA
This sequence comes from Noctilio leporinus, assembly GCA_004026585.1. Taxonomy (NCBI): domain Eukaryota; kingdom Metazoa; phylum Chordata; class Mammalia; order Chiroptera; family Noctilionidae; genus Noctilio; species Noctilio leporinus. The sequence continues at coordinate 12,931 of PVIW01009079.1, read as the reverse complement.
ATTTACAATTCTGAAGGTAACATCTTCCAGAAAAATTTGAAATTACCTAAATAAACCTAAATTTGTTTAATCTATGAAAGAACAGATCTTAAATTATGCTAATGGAAAGAAAACTACATTCTCTTAAAAATTTTGAAGTTTATTTATTAGCTGATTTTATCACAAAAGGACTCAGGGACATAGACAACAGTATGGTGATTGCTGGGGGTAGAGGGGTTAAAGGGAACTTGGTAATGGAGGAAAAAGTACAATGAACATTAATTTTTAAAAATAAGTTACAAGCCCTGGCTGGTGGCACAGTGGTTAAGGCGCCAGCCTGCAAACCCAAAGGTCGCAGGTTCGATTCCCCAGCCAGGGCACATAACCAGGTTGCAAACCAGGTCTCCAGTCAGGTCTGTGGCTGGAGGCAGGTGAAACGCAACCATACATTGATGTCTCTTTCCCTCTCTGCCTCTCTCCCTTCCTCCCCCTCTGGAAATAATAAAAAAATCTTTAAAAAAAAAAAGAAAGGCACAATGAAGTTAAATAATACGCCCAGGATGCGCACCTACCTGGATAATAAGTGGTAAGGCTGAAGTTCAAACTCAGTAACTGTGATTCTTACTGTGAGTCTAATTTATACCCAAAATATTCCTCTGAGGTAGAATGGAGTTGATATAACAAAATAAAACATGATTAAAAGAGAAAAAATTTAAGTTGTACAGAAAATTACAAAATCGTCACGCAAACTTATCATTTTCAACAAAGTCCCAAATGGAACAAAGTCATTACATGAAATAGTCTTAGTCATTTTCACATTCCTCCTCGCTTGAAAACTCTGATCCTCTGGGTGTCTATGATATTTCTATGCATTCTTTTCATTCCGCCTACCTTTTTTCCATCAAAATATGCCCTTACTTTTCTAGATCTGGTTCTTTAAAAGAAAAGGAAAAACTAGTCCATACTGTATGCTTTATTTCTCTCCTAAAAAGTAGAACTACTTATCTATTCCTACCTCGGTGAAATACTGAGATCTTTAAAAAATATTTACATTAAGATAGTAAATCCAAATAGTATCATCCATTTCTTTTCACTGCAGATGAGATGTTCTCATCTGTCTGGAAATAACAGTATTCCTACCTGAAATCAAGGCTGATACATTAGATACTTGAAGATTTCTAAAAATACTAAATTTATTTTCAAATAGGATATGAAGGTATATTGTGCAATGATCTTTCAGAATGAGCCAGGCATATCTAGAACATTTCTAGATTCTGAAGTTTGCCTACTTAAAGCTATTTATAATATCAAAAATTAAGAACATTTAATGATTTAAACATAGAGGTCACGAAGCTCACTATCATTCACGACCAAAGATTTACCATGGGTAAGAACACAAGCTTCATTTAATTTCTTTTTCACAACTATGTTTTTATTTCATAATGTTAAAGTATACTTAGAAGTGCAGGCTTAAGGAAAGCTCAAAGTATTAAGAACATACAGGGCCCTGGCTGGTGGCTCACTGGATGAGGCACCACCAGCCTACGAACCCAAAGGTTGCTGATTTGATTCCCAGCCAGGGCACATAACCAGGTTGCAAGCCAGGTCTCCAGCCAGGTCCATAGCTGGAGGCAGGTGAAGGGCAACCTTACACTGATGTCTCTCTCTGCCTATCCCCCTTCCCCTCTCTCTGGAAATAAAAACATCTTTTTAAAAAATAAAATCAAAATAAAAACATACAAGCCGCAACAGGTTTAATTTGTTAGACCCAAAAACAAGATGGCTATATACTTTACTACAATTCACATTGCTAAATAATTAATCATAGGATTATCTTCTCTCCCAAATCAAAGCATAACAAAAACGGCACATGTAACATATATGAAAAGGTGCCAGGAATCAACTCCCGGCAAATCCCAGAACTACGTTTACCTCGGTCTGCAGGATGGCAGCCCTTTGCTCCTTAGCCGTCAAGGACTCCTTCAGCACTTCAATGTGCTGCTTACTGTCTGAGAACTGGTTCGTAAGAGTTTCTAGCTTTGTCTGTAGAGCTAGTAGTTCTGTGTCCTTTCTGGAGAGCTCCTGCTTCACCTGACCAATCTACGGAAGAAAATAAACTCTGTAAGGAATAAAGAAATGAAACAACCACCTCTGATCTGGATCTCTGACAGATCAAGTCACAAGATACAAAAATACAAGCAGCATTAACTTCATCTGTATCATCCATTCTTAGGAACCATACCCCACAAAGCTTATTTGACTGATAATGAAATTTCCAGTTTTCATGTATTGTGAATCCTAAACATCTTGAAATCCCTTAGAAAAGGAATGGAGGGAGAAAAATCCCAATTCAATTAGATTTCTATGAGATAGAAGTAGGCATGAAAAACACTGTTCTGATGAAAGTTTTCATTTTGTAAAGCCAGAAGTCTTCAGAACATAAGGCAGGATTAGTGTAGGTGTAATTCAGAAGGAAAAAAAGAAAGTTCCTAACATTACTATTTAAATTTAAATTCAAAAGCTGTCACTGCTGTATTTTTTTTCATTTTGGTCTCAGTCTCAAACAAAAGTTTACATAAGATCCTTATTGTAAAAGCTACTTTGTATAAGGCATTATAAATATGTGCTTTTTTTAAATCCTGTAATTTTGATAAGTTGGGAGTTCTGATCTAAAAAAAGATTCTACCTACAAAGTTGTATCACCTACAACATGTCATTCCAACTAAATGGAGATGACAGAAACAGAAAATGCATAAATTTCATTCTGTAAGACTCTCTATGTGTAATTTTAAAGAGTAATTTGTAAGTCAATAGGTGCCATTCATCCTACTATAAATTTCTCCCTCATCTTAACTTAGAAAGCATTTATTTCTAACACCTCCTTCACATTTCTGTGTTTCTAAGAATTTTTTTAAAACTCTTTTATTCTAAATGTAAGTCAAATTCATAGTAGGCAGATCTGCTTTTACATTATGTCTACTGCCTAGCAAGGTACCATGCACTGAAAGTTAGATTAACTATTTGAAATATAAATATGACAAGAAGCCAGTAATTTCAGTATCACGGATGAAACAAAGATACTTGTTTTGAACTGAATGCATGTACAGTATTTTACTGTAATAACCTATGTATAATGGACAAAGCTTTCCAGTACAATTTCCATGAAGAAATATAAAATTTACCCTAGCTAAAATTAGACTTTTTAAAAGCCCTAAAATTTCTAATTTCCTAATTTCAGCAAGAAGATAAACCTTTTTCTCATATGTATGAAATCTCTATTTACAGATATAGTTTATTCAACTAATATATATCTGTACTTACTGCATGCAAAGCAATTGAGGATACTAAGAACATCAGTGGAAGGTAACTGTAAATGGCAACTATTTTCATCCTGTTATATAAATATGTAGCAGGTCTTACCACATCCTGTAATGGTATTGTGTCTCACATGACATCCCTTTACCAACAAACATCTAGCATTAGTGTTATCTTAACCCTAACACACACAATGCACCAACATCACACTTAGATGAATGTTCAGGAGGAATGTTCCAAGTGTTATCACTTCCTTAAAAAACTATGGCTTACAGATTACTCATATTTCCAGCTACCTCTAATCATGTGATCAAAAATAAATTTAAAATCTCAGTTTCCACCCTGACCATTGTGGCTCAGTTGGTTGGAGCATCATCTCAAAAACTGAAAGGTCATGGATTTGATTTCCAATCAAGGTGCATACTGGAGGCAACCAATCAATGTCTCTCTAGATGTTGCTTTCTCTCATCAATAAAGCAAATCTGTTTCATATCATCTGCATTATTACTCTCCCAATAATGTTACATTGACCTTAAAAACTGAGAAAGAAAATATTCTAAATGGAAAGCAGAGTTTAGAAGCACATATTCTGCTTAAAAGTTCGGAATATAAGGTTTTGCAGTCACTCACCCATCAGGATAGTGTGTCTTTTGGTAATTATTTTCTCTCTCTAAGCCTTGGTTTCCTAATCAGTAATATGGAGAGAGCAAACCAGTGCCACTGTGTTGCTCAGGGATTTAAAAAAAAGAATGTACACTTGTGTTTAGCCTGTTGTTTGACATGAAAAGAAATTAACAGCAGCTGAGAACAGAGAAGTTAAGGAATAACTTTTCCTCTAAATAATACATGGTTACCACAAACCAAATTAGACCCTTTTCAGGCTTCCCTTCTCTACCTATACTATAAAGTGGTCCATAATTAGCATAAAGTTTTTTAATGCTGCATTACAGTCTTATCCCACAATTATTTTCAGAAGAACAGTTTTTTCGGACACTTGTGTGACAAATGTGTACACAACCTAGTACAGGGCAGCAGAGTGAAGTACTTAGGAGCACAGGTTCTGGAACCAGATTACTTACATAAAAATCTAACTCTGCCTCTTTCTCATCTGTTACCTCAGTTTCCTCATCTATAAATTGGAGTTGATAATATACCTACGTTAGTAGGTTATACAATGCTTATAATGAATGTTCCAGTGTTAGCTATTTTATTATTATATTTTGAAATGAATTCTGAGTTCCTTAGAAAAAGGAATAAAATAGATTTAAAACTTTTAACAAGTTTCATGTTAATTCTAATTTACTAGATAACTCTAAATAAGCTAATCACTTTCTATACATCTGTCCTGAAGAAAATAGTATTTGCTGCAAAATCACCAATGATGATGTCTACACATGAAGGTAAAGCACTTTACTCAATAATTTCTAATTCAAATGAGTACCAGGTAACAGACCTAGAACATCTGCACATACTTAAGAAGAAAAAGACTACCTAACAAGTCTCTAGTAACAGGAAAGGAGTTGAGAAAAAACAAGCTTTGAAGTACCATCCATACAGTGAAAACAGCAACAATAAAGAACCAGGTATAGGGCTTTCAGAACACGTGAGGGCTCAATGCACACAAAGTGACATGGTTCAAACGGCTGAATAGGAGTTGGTTAAAGAGCAGAGCAGGCTGGTTAGTTGCCAGTACTGGGCAAAGCTGCCAACCATAGAAAATGAAAGTATAAGCCACCCAGAAGCCAGAGCTGGCAGGGTCCCACTGTGGGATCACTGCACACAAAAGGGTAAATCTTACGGCAAAGACCTCAGCCTGAAGACCAGCCGCTCTCTTTTTCAGCTCCTCCCCTTGAGCCTCTTTCGAACTTAGTTCCTCCTTCAGTTGCTCTACCTGTCACGACATTGTTATTCTTTTTTACTTAAGTGTCAACTTAGGTCTTATTATCTGCTTTTGTGTCAGAGCAGCAACTGGAAATAACAATAACATGTAACACAATCACATCTGTTTCCCTAATTTCCACCTCAAAGGACCCTAGATGGTTTCTCTACTTTTGCAGGGGTCTTTTAATAAATTAATTGGAATATGCTAATCAGCAAATGGGAAGCAGTCAGTTTGGAGGGTGAAAACTCCAAACTAACAGTAAGCTGAAAATATGAATTTTTAAGTTTCAAATTAAAATGAATTGGCAGATGTCACTGACAATATGTTTTTGAAATAACAGAGAAATATTCTACAGATTGATACGCCAGGTTATGGGCAACATAGTAAGAAGCCAGAAACTGGAGAAGGAGTTATAATTGTATCATTCCCTTAAAGTTTTCGCTTCTGAAAAATCAGGGACCTAGTACAACTGGAATATGACAGGGGGAAAGGGAGTACTTATTTTCTAGGTAATATTTCATAATTACAATTATAATTTTTTATAAACCACAAAAACCTGATAAATAACTGTAATAACTAAATCCTCCAACTTGCCTACAACAGCTTTAGATATAAGAAAAGAATATTGTGACTAAATTTGTAAGTACAGACTGACATGTCCCAGTGATGCCTATCTTACTTTATATATACCTCAAGCATACAAAGGAAACAATAAACATAATACAAATGGATCTTCTCCAAGAGACAGAGCAAAGGACTTTCCTTTATAGAACTGTATTTGAAGAAAAACAAGATTTTATTTAAGCCATTTCTGGAAAAAAATAGGGGAAGGAGGGCTGGGTTCGCCCTCTTAGGGTTCTGACTTTTAAAATACTTCACGAAAGGTAGAGAACTAGACCATCTGTGTAGCTCATGTGGTTAAGGCATGGCCCCCATATGCCAAGGTCTCAGGTTTGATCCCATGTCAGGGCACATACAAAAAATCAACCAATGAATGTGTAATAAGTGGAACAACAATGCTTGTTCCTCTCTCTCTCTCTCTAAAATCAATAAATAAAAATTTTTTTACAAGAGGTAGAAAACTAGATGTCTCACTTGAAACAGTTATTTTAGAAGTATTCTTCCCTGAAGTCTGATAAAACAGTGTGAAGTTCTTCATCACCCCTAAGGATGTATAAATAAGCATCAATTTTTCAAATCCTTTTTTAAAACTATAGCATCACACACCATTACCTTATTTTTCATAAATTTAGAATGACTCCGATAGACCTCCATTTGCTTCATTTCTTCCTCCCGTTCTTCAGTACTTAAAGCCCCATTTGATTTCAGCATCTGAATTTCTTCCTCCAAGTCTCGGAGCCCACGTTCCATAGAGGAAATTTTTGAATCCTAGAGACAACGGAAGATGTAGATGTTAACGTGTTCACAAAAAAGTCAGAGAAGTTAAACAATCCAGTCTTAAAGATGTTAGATTTAATAAAAATAAATATGCAGGAAAACTGATATCTAGCAATTGATCCCTTGCTTCTGAAATATATCCTTTATAGTAATTTGGATGAAGGGAGGAGGGCTCATATCTGTAGTATGATTTTTTCTCTCTCCTTCTCCCATCTGCACACTTTTGGTTCAAGTTGAGGGAATTAACTACAGAAGTAAAAGCAATAGAAAACTGGTTAGTTTTTTTGTACTTTATTGTCAACAAACATCTAGTGACAATTTTGTAATATTAACAATGTAAAACCTTTTCTAAATATATCTTATCATTTTATTTGTGACTCCTAAAAGGTTTATTTCTGCCCACAAAAGAGGGTAGAGGGCATACATGTAAGAAGGTTTCAAAGATTTATAGAATAATGTATATAATTATATCTATAGTAATGAAGATTTGGTAACCTCCTATTGCAGAAAAGTAAAGGGATAAATAATTACAACTATAGTTTATCATAATAATTTTTTTTTTAATCACTATTCTGGCCCTGGCTGGTGTGGCTCTGTGAATTGAATACCAGCCTGCGAACCCAAGCATTGCTGGTTTAATTCCTAGTCAGGGCACATACTCGGGTTGCAGGCCAGTTTCCAACCTGGTCCCCAACTGGAGGCAGGTAAAAGGCAACCATACATTGATGTTCCTCTCCCTTTCTTCCTCCTTCCCTTCCCCTCTCTCTAAAAGTAATGAATAAAATCTAAAAAAAAAAAAAAAAAAAAAAAAAAATCACTATCCTTGTAAATCATGACCACCACAAATATCTACCAGTAGAACATTCTTCTAGACTCAATTTCTTGGTTTTGTTTGTCATAATATCTAGTGATTACTTTAGATGTCATCAATTACAATAAGATCCCTTTAGTTGTCACTTACAGAAAAACGCTTACATAGAGTAGATGTATTTATATCAATAGTTTTATATGCTTGTTCACCTAAAAAATAAAGACCTTAAAGATCATCAATTAAGTATAGTTTTATTTTATTTAGACTTTTAGATAAACCATTCCTTTGGAAGATAATTTTGAGAACAACTTCCTGTTGCACTTTATTTCTAGAATTGCTGGACTGACTTTCCTTGCTATCTTAACTCTTAGAGCATGCAGATAAAAGTTAAAGGGTTTGTATCATGAAACAACTACAACTAGCTATTTTTAGTTTCAAGGAGGATAGAAGCATGTACTCCACTGTCCCGCATTTACATTACCTTTAAAAATATCACAACAAAAACTTTCTTTTACAGATCTATTCAAATTAAACTTAATTTGATTCAACATCAAATGTGTTAATCAGTACATTCACAGACATTCTAAACCTAAACCAGGATTGTTATTGGCCTCAGGCTATTTCCACTGCACTGTCTGAAAATTCACTTGAGATACCATAAATCTTCCTGGAGGTATCAGGGTGTAGTCTCTCAAGAATGACTAAAATACTAGGCATATGCATGTGACTAACCCACAAATGGAGAAGAGTGAAATGTGGTGCACCTCTACCATTAGCCTGGTGGCATGAAAGGAGTGTATTTCTAGTACCATTGGTGCTCCATACAAGGCAAAATAGCGTTCGGCTAAGAACTCCAGCTCTGCACATCTTGGGCAGATTCTACCTCTACAAAGTTCCTACAGGGAGCTTGTCAAGAAACATTATCTATCATCTTCCCAAACCCAAAGCAGAGCAGCAGCTCTTGACCAAATGAGCACCCCCACCACCAAGGCATGTACTGTAAAAGCTTGTCCCATAAAAGGACCATAACTACAGCTCTGAAAGCTGTAGACTGGGTAGGTATAGACTGTCCAGAGAAGGAACTCTTCATGCTATTTTTCTGAAATCAGGCCAGAAAATGAATGCTTGACATGCTCCACTAGTTCTAGCCCCAATTCAACCAGTACTCAGGCTGGGTTTGAGGACAGTCCTTCCAATGAGATTTCTTACTCCTAGAATGTGTAATAATGAAGTAAATAAATTCCTTATTGTCTTACTGTTAGGTACTTCCCCAGCCCCAGGTCTTCCATAATTAATCAACCAATCCCACTAAACCTGCTGAAATCTTATTTCTTATTAAATTTCCAATCCCTCAATTTTTTTCATAAATTGTCTCCCTATTCAAAGTAATACATGGCTTTCCCAAAAGATATACCGTCCCCAAACTCTTTCTGATGAAGGTCACTAATCCCCCAGCACCACAGAGGAGAACGGGAAAAGTGTGGGCATCCTGGTTCCTCAATGCTGTTCCCCTTTACTTAAAGCTCATATTTAAAGCTCCTTTTTACTCTACCTTCCTTGCTGCTGCCACTGAAGGACTTCCTAGTCCCTTCTGCCCATTTTAAGAAGCCTTTGTCACCTGACCTCGGCACCAATCTTCCCTTCCAACGCCTTTTGCCACCATGCTAGGATTTCAATGTCTAAATTATTTGATGTACTTAATTCCAATGATCTCATCCTCCAGTCCATTTTAGCTATCCAGCTTATAGGGCTATACTCTTGATCCTCTAGTTACCCAGAACTCTCTTCCCAGGCCTGTTACATAATGACTCTCGTTATCTGCTGTTTTTTAACCTCACAGAGAACTCCACTTCCCTAACTTTTACATTTCTCAAACCTGTAAGTCATTCTAAATCCTCTTCCTTCCTAACCAAGCTATAATCCTAGACTGATCATCCTAACAACTCCTTTAATATCAGTCTCAATTCATTTGCATCCCGATAATTCTGCTATATCCACCCATTAAAACTCTAACCCTAGAGCCATATAGTAATTCTCTCCTGCTCCTACACTGCTTAAGGGGAAAAAAAATTATAAGGAAAAAGGACTGAAGATGCATGAGAGGATCAAACAATGAATGCATAAATGAGTGGAATAACATATTGATACCTTTGTGTGTCTGTCTTTCTCTCTCTCCCATCAATAAATTTTTTTAATTTTAAATAAGACTGCTTAATTTAATGTCCTAGGTGACGCTATTACTTTTAATAAGTCTCAACTCTTGAGCACACACCTTTTCGATATTCCATGTGATAAAGGGGGGAAAGCTAGGCACTTCAGCTGCAAGAAGTATGATGACTATTCCCAGAAACAGTACTTGTGTGCTTCTTTGAGTTGCAAGCTAAATTAGGTACTTTTTTCATAGAACATTATTTTTACTAGAAAGAACATATAACAACTATGGTTGCTCAGACTTTATATTTGGCAAACATGATATTTAAAATTAAAGAAATGAGCACATCCTGTGATCAAAAGATTTGAAAAAGCTGACTTAAAAAAAAATTGTTGGATAAATCCTTTTAGTCCAATAGGAGTTATGCGGTACAATTAAAAGGAACTGAGACTGAAGTTCTTTTAAAATATAATTTTCATTGTTTTACTATTCTTTTCAACTTATAAAATGAGTTAAATATTATTACATACCACTCTCTAAAACTCACATGTGACAATGTATGATCACTTACATGTGTACAGGCTTCTAGATTATTAGACTCTCACCTTCATTTCAATAACAGTTTGCAGAGCTTTTGTCTTGGCAGAATCAGGGGCATTCTCAAATCTCCGATGCATCTCCTATACGAAAGAAGCAAAAAATAACCCAGTAAGTGTCCTCTTTTTCACTCTCATCTTTTAAAAAATGGGTGGGGGAAGAAGGAGTAATTATGTGCAAAAGGTGATCACCCAAGCCTTGTAAGACACTTGATCCCTCTCTGTCCCCCCAACTTTTCTCTGTGAAGCAGGTAACCCATAGACTATATTCAGGCTAAGATTGCATAGGAAGGTCCCAATCCCTGAACATTTAGTTATTTAAAATTAGTCACACAGACCCCTGCTACTGCAACAGTTGAAACTATAGCACGTTTCTAGGTTGGTGTGTCAATCATGCACATGTCTCCAAGGCATACTAGGAAAATCATCAGAACTCCAAATGATCCAAAAGGGAATTAGAAATATCCCCTTTTTAAAAGGAGAAATAAAAGCATTCACGTTGACAACAACCTTTCCATAGCACCCACCGCCATAGTAGCAACCACCTGGCTACCTATGATGAAAATCTTTCTCCACTGGGGCTACAAGTAGAAAGAAAAAGAAGCTCAGACTGCTGAACAAGTTTCCTAGGTAGTTCATGTTAGAAAAACATGGTGCTTTTTAAATTCAAATTTTAGTGCATTCAGGTTCTGGAAGACAGGAGATGATGGTGGTAATACCACAATCGGGGTCTCTATGGATCACCTGAAGTTTCCAGAACAGCTTGGGCTATTTTCTTGTCATGTTCTGTGAAAGTCTCTGAGTTGGTCAGTACTTCCAAAGTACCCTGGGATAGATAGATACCAGTGACCCCAAAGAATACACAGATAAATACGTTCCAAACAAGAGTGCTTAACCATGATTTAAAAAATAAATGTATAATACTTTAATTATACTTTTCACCTAGTTAATTCATTGTTGCCTGACCAGGAAGAATGGTTTTGAGAGAAATAGAAAATAGAACTGCAAGCTTCATTGAGTTACCTCTTCCTGAAAGAGTCATCATAATGATCTGACAAAAATTCTAAATTATAAGCAGTCAAAAGTTTAAACACCAGTGATTTCTGAACATCCACATTCCCCATCTGGCTGCTGATACCTATGGCACAAACCACTATTAATACATACCACCCTTTTTGCTACCTCTCTTCCTAACTCCTGCCTTAAATATACCCCTCTTGTAGGTTTAACAAACACCTTACACTCTACATGCCCAAGTCTAAACTCTGCTGGTGCCCCCAACCTGTGTGCCATCCTTCCAGTTACTTGGGTCAAAAACCAAAGAGTCTTCTTAATGCCTTCCTTTCTCTATCAAGGCATAGCCAGTCAGGAGATCCAGTTAACCCTATCTTTAAAACATGCCCAATGCAAGCACTTCTTGACATTTTTCAGAGTGAGCCACTAACAAAAATATATCTTTAAATCTAACAACAACCTCTTAATCAGGCTTCCCACTCTTTATCTTGTATCCCTACGATCTATTCTTAAGAAAGCACTCAGAGTGCCCATTTTCAACATACATTTGATCTTGTCACTCTTTTGTCCAAAACCCTGTCATGCCTCCCCATCTGACTCAAAGCAGAGCCACAATCCTTTCTGTAGCCTACAAGACCCCACCTCTCACCACTCTTCCCTCAGTCACTATGCTTCAACCACACAAGACTCCTCACTATTCCTCAAACGTGCCAGGCATTCTCCAGTCCTTCAGGGCCTTTACACCAGATGTTCTTTCTTGTTGCCTAAACTCTCTTTCCTCTCCTACAAGTCTTGGCTTAAATACTTCTTCTATGTTACGAGGCTTATTAGTTGTGATAATCACATACATTTTAGAGATGCATATTCTAAAGGCTGTAGGGATAAATTAGAGCATTCAGGAATTTGCTTTAAAATCTTTAGTGAAGAACAAAGAAAAAGAATAAAGGGATATGTGAAGCAAGTGTGGCAAAATTTTGGTAAATGGTTTAACTGAGTGATAAGTATATTGAAATTTATTATACTATTCTATTTTTTTGAAACCTTCCATTAAAAACTTAATGTTTAGTGTTCTCAGTATAATCTACCCTATTTTAAAACTTAAAACTGACAGAAGACCCCAGATGTCTTTTACTTTTTACCTTACTCTACTTTTTTTTCCCTATAGCACATATCCTCTATCATATTATGTAATTTTCTTACTTGTTATGTGTTTTTTTATTTTCTATTCCCCTCTATAAGAATATAAGCTCCAACAAGGGTCAGGGTCTTTGCTTCATTCACTCATGAATCCAAAGGGCCTACAATAATAGCTGGTACATTGGTAAGTGCTTAACAGAGATTTAAAGAATGAATGTCCAAAAACTGAAAGCTTTCCCCCTAAGATCAGGAACGAGACAAGGCTGTCCACTTTCTCCACTTCTATTCAACATTGTCTTGGGAGTTCTAGCTATAGCCATCAGAGAAGAAAAAGGAATCAAAGGGATCCAAATTGGAAAGGAGGAAGTCAAACTGTCATTATTTGCAGATGATATGATAGTGTACATACAAAACCCGACTGGCTCCACCAAAAACTTACTTGACCTAATAAGCAAATTTAGCAAAATAGCTGGGTATAAAGTCAATATCCAGAAATCAAAAGCATTTTTGTATACCAATAATGAAACAACAGAAACAGAAGTGAAAAAACAAATCCCATTTACCATAGCAACAAGAAAAATAAAGTACCTAGGAATCAACTTAACTAAGGAGGTCAAAGACCTGTACTCAGAAAACTACAGAACAAT
>PVIW01009078.1:44318-55023 GCA_004026585.1 Noctilio leporinus | reverse complement strand
CCCGCATCCTCGCCAACACTTGTTGTTTGTTGATTTGCTGATGATTGCCATTCTGACAGGTGTGAGGTGGTATCTTATTGTGGTTTTAATTTGCATCTCTCTGATGACTAGTGATGTTGAGCATTCTTTCATATGCCTCTGGGCCCTTTGTATATCTTCCTCAGTGAGTTGTCTGTTCAGGTCCTTTGCCCATTTTTTTGATTGGACTGTCTGTCTCCCTGGTGTTGAGTCGCATTAGTTCTTTATATATTTTGGAGATCAGACTAAAATGTCTGTGTTAAAAGTCAACCAGGAACATGCAGTTTTGAGCAAATCAGTGCTGGCTTCACACTGCATCCGACGGTGGGATGGTACAGAAAGTTACCGCTTCCCCTGTCGGGACACGTTGAATGACGTCACCTGTTCTCCCCATGCGAGGGAGGTGGGGGGCCCTTCTGGACCCGCTGACGCCCGGCTGCTCTGCTGCAGGATGATGTGGGCCGCCGGGGCCGTGGCCGCCATGTCCAGCATCACCTTCCCGGCCGTCAGCGCGCTCGTCTCCCGAACTGCCGACGCCGACCAGCAAGGTGAGCGCAGGGACATGCAGCACACCGCAGCCACACCTGCTCGGGCAGCGCAGTCCTGTCCCTCCCTCTTGGGTCACCTTAACCCCGCTGTGCACTCAGGTTTGCTCTGGTGCACTGGGCACCCCGGGCCACCTGCACGGCCCTTGTGAAAAGGTCATGGGTTCAGTGATCTAAACATGCAGCAAACATGCAACAGTCTTAGGCTCCGTGGTGGGAACATACAATTCTTCACATGCTGCCCATTCTTTGGCAGTCATGAGAAAGCAGGTTCCAAAGGATTGGCAGTGGCCACTTGGTTGATGAATAAGGAAGAAAAGCCCGTGGCATTTTTAATGAGCACAATAAAGTGTATGAAAGGGTCTGCATCTGACTGCCTGGGGACCCAGCAGAGCTGTGCTGCGAACTCCCCCACGTGGGCCTGCGACACTCCCGCCCTGAGCCCCGCCTGCACCGTCGGGTCCCTGCACTGTTGGGTCCCTGCACAGGCATGGCCGGTGCCGGCTCTGGGGCAGGACGGAATCGGAGTTGTGCTGAGTGGCCCTTCCCTGCAACGCTGCAGGTGTCGTGCAAGGGATGATCACGGGGATCCGGGGGCTGTGCAACGGCCTGGGGCCTGCTCTGTACGGCTTCATCTTCTACATCTTCCACGTGGAGCTGAAGGAGCTGCCGATTTCGGGGGCGGACGTGGGGACCAACACCAGCCCGCAGCACCACTTTGAACAGGTAGGTCTGGGAGCACGTTTGGCTGCCCACCAAAGCTGTGACGTGGCCTTGTTGTCATTTTAGGCTGACTGACGCACTTGACCAACGCCTAACCGGCTGTGCAGTCGGTTCCCCTCAGTAGTTGAAAACCACAAACCCTCTCTTAGAAGCCTTAGCTGGTAGCACAGCGCTGGCCTGTGAACCCAAAGGTCGCTGGTTCGATTCCCAGCCAGGGCACATAACCAGGTTGCAAGCCAGGTCTGCAGCCAGGTCCCCAGCTGGAGGCAGGTGAAGGCAACCACACATGGATGTTTCTCCTTTGCCTCTCTCCCTTTCTGGAAGTAATAAATAAAATCTTGAAATTAAAAAAAAAAAAAAAATTGTTCCAGTTTGGTAACACTGGTGGGCAGTACAGGTGACAGCCGCCTGTCCGGCGCAGAGGGTCTCACCTGCGACTGCCAAGCGGCCAGGTCCCCCCAGGGGGCTGACCACCCTCCTGTGCTGCCTGTGAGGCAGGCAGGTGTCACTCACTTCTGCTGCCACTGCAGAGCGTCTGGGCCAGGGCAGCAGAGCTCTGCGTGGCTCTGCCACTGCCGGGCTGGCTTCAGGTGCAGAAAGGGCTTATCTGTGACTGTCCCCAGGCAGAATGCTGTGCAGGCCTCCAAACAAAGGTCTGTTGGAGCTTCTCACTGGTCAGCATGACCTGGGGCTGCGGGATCGGCTCCTGCAGTGTTTTGTATGCATGTGGCAGATTTCCTCTTCTCTGCCCTGTATTCCTCTTGAACCAGTTACGGGACTGCTCAGAGGATGTGTTCAGATTTGTGCTGCTGGTGCCAATATTTCTGCATAGGCTATTCTTTAAAAAAATCTTCCGGCTGTGTTCTTGGGTCAGTCGTTAATCCCAGAATTTCATATTGAGACTATGATAGTGCCCCTTTACTCCCGAAAAGGGAATCCTTTTACTGTGGCTTTAATGTCATCATTACATAATTATGCCTTCAAATGGCCAAAAGATAACCCATCTCCAATGAGCAAAGATGTTTCAGTAAAAATGCTAATTACGCATTTCTCTCCGCCCTAGAATTCCATCATCCCTGGCCCCCCCTTCCTCTTTGGGGCCTGCTCGGTGCTGCTGGCTCTGCTGGTCGCCTTGTTTATCCCGGAACACACCAGCCTCAGCCTGCGCTCCAGCGGCTGGAGGAAGCACTGTGGCGGCCACAGCCACCCTCACGGGGCCCAGGCGCCAGGAGAGGCCAAAGAACCCTTGCTGCAAGACACGAACGTGTGACCCCGGTCCGGTCGGGCCGTTCCTCCCGCAGCCAGGGCGGAGCCTGCCCCTGCGGCTCCGACGGACATTCCGCGCCACCTGCCACGTGCTGTTAGGTGTCTGCACTAACTATCCACATGGACTCCGAGGGGACCGAGGAAAGAACTGGACAGTTTTCCAAAGATGTTACAGTTTTTTTTTGAGAAGAAACCTTCTGTTTATTAGCACCAGTTTCTTGCCACTAAGCTCTTTGTTTTATTGTATACATCCTTTCATTAAAACCTCTGTGTAACTTCTTATATACTAGCCCCGTCTCTGCTACCATTTCCTGCAGGCGTTGAGCTGTAACTGTGCTGACTGGCAGCAGACAGTCGGAAGGACAGTTGTGGACCTGTTGTTTTTAACCTTGTAAAGCCTGGAGTCAGATTTTATTATTGTCAAATCTTGGGTCAAATAATTCAAAGCCTTAATGCAGATGCACTAAAGAGATGATGGTACATTGTTTGCATTAAAAGAACCCTTAAGAAAATTGTGCTAAATCTGAATCATGTTTCAAACTTGTTTGTAGTAATCTTACTTTCAACATTATTCACTACTGGTTCTTAAATAAGGAAATATCAGTCGTAGAATTTCACGAGGTTGGGGTGCGTAGAGCCTAGAAACCGAAATGGTGGCTCCGAGTTGTCCCCAATTACTGGCTGGCGCTGCTGCGCTTTCACGTTTGCAAAACCGCTGGAACCACAGCCCTTGACGGCGACACCTGAGATTCTGTGGTAACACTCGTCGCCCTGACGTCCGTGTGACCCTGTATGTAGATGAATATATATGGTGGCCTTCCAGGACTGTCACAGTAACACTTGATTTCCAGAGCTAACGTTTGTCCTCACTTTCAGGACCCTAGAAGAGAGCTTTATACAATTACTGATGTGAATTTCTCTAAAGTGTATATTTTTGTGTCCAGTTATATTATTTAAAAAGTGTTACTTTGTAAAAATTGTACATAAAGTACTGTATAGTTTACACAGTTTTCATCTTGTGTGTAGTTATTGCTTAATGCTTTTTAAACTTGGAACATTCACTTATGGTTAAATAAGATCTCAAAGCAATGTAAATATTCTGTTAATAAAATGAAATATTTTAATGATTTTCTTTTTTTAAAGAAAGTCTTGATCTCTGATTCCCTAGCGGGCCTGTTCTGGCTTTGTTACCATTGATCATTTTTACAGCAAATCAGACAGAGCTTTGTACCGTCTCTCTGAACCCACTTCCCCTTCTCCACCATAAAGACCAACTGAAAACCTGGCCTGTAAGTTAAAGCAACTTTCTAAGCAGAGTCGTCACAGATCAGTCCTTTTAATGTGTATACTGTATACTTTTTACATGCCCTAGTCCCCAAATGCTAATACTAACCAAGCTCACAGAAATACATTAAATACATTTTGATTATAACACATGTACAATTTACACAGGAAAACAATTTCAAATAAGAGTTTAAGAGGTAGAGCAAAGAATTAGCACATTCCAAAGTCTGTACATGTAACACAGAAAAATCTTTGGTACCCCAAAGTGATCTGTCTTTCAGAAATTTTATTAATTTTCCTGGTGTGGATATGGAAGGGGGTATCTTTTAAAAAGGGAAAAAGCTGCCATGTGTCATCTAAACACTGACCGTGAACTTTTCTACATGTTACCCAATGTTGACAAGGAAGCAGAGACACCTGTCACCCAGAGGCCTGCAGATTTTCCAGTTACTGTAACCAAGGCTCTTATTTGTGCTCATGTCAGAGCTCAGCAAGAACGGCATATAAAATGTCACCACACCACCACCTAAACGGTTCCTAAACATTTCAGGTAAGTGCCCCGGGTCAGGACACCTTGCAGCTGCCAGCAGTGTTCCAAAGTGGACTCACTGGCTTTGCTAGCAAAGGAACCAAGACTGTCTTACCAGGGAGTGGTCAGTGCACCATTAGGGTCCTGAAAAGTCCTCATCTGTATAATGGGATCCTTGAAAGTAATTCTTAAACGATTAAATGAACATAAGCACTATTTGCAAGTAAATGACCTAGAGGTTTCCTGTAAGAATGCTACTCTATATCATAGGATGGTTGTCAACAAGAAAAAACGGGCCCTACGATTCTGGGCGAATTTGCCGAAATCACTCATTTTTCCCAAGGAACTATTCTTACTGGAAACTTACACAATGAGAAAGTTTTAATATCTAACAAGTTACTTATTTTGCCTATTTTAAACCCATTCTGAAATAAGCAAATACAATGTATATTCATGATGCTCCTGTCTAGACTAATTTTGAAAATGAAATCCCACCAACACAAAGTTCACGGCACAGAAGGCTCACAGAAACCCAAAGGGAAGGAAGGAGATGAGCAAAGACTCAGGAAGCCATGAAGCCCTGTGCACCTAAAGCTCTTGTCCTTAACCTGGTCATGCAAACATACTGTCCAAGTTCATCTTATAATAAACATCGACATCACCCAATAGATTTAATAGCTAATTGTAAGGTTTCAAGGTAAATACTTGCTCTGAAGCAACCAATAATTCATTCAACTTTAGGACTTTTCCCTTTGCTGTGAATTCTCATCATAACAGGTATGTTAGGAGACAGTCTTCCCTCATAATTCTCAGGTGGCAAGTTTAAAGCTTATTTTACAAGTGAAAAGGATAAAATGGATTACTAGCATCCTTCGGCCCTCTACTATGTCTGAGAAGTTTCACGCAGTCATTGTGACCAGAATGTCCCTTACACAGATCACTTCTGCCTTAGAAGTGGTAAGAATCCCTAAAGACGAGGTGAATCAAGTCCACGCCCCGGCCCAGTGAGCACCACGCTGGCCCGGCACAGAGGCTGCTGACTGGGCACAGCCCCCCACATCCCCCCCAAACCCCGCAAAGTGGCTCCCTCTCGGCAAGCACGTCGGACACACAGGACCTGCACCAGCACGTGGCAGCTGGAACCGCCCCGCAGGACACCGTCTGCGCTGCTGACGCCGTGCATGGCCCAGGCGGCCAGGCGCCGGGGTTAACTGCTGGGCAGCTGCCCGGGGAAGTACGCCGAGGACGGGGCGCCCAAGGCCGGTCTGGAGGGCGGCTGGAGAGCTCCCAACAGGCCATCTTTCTGATGATCTGCAAACGAGGACGAAAGGTTCAATCCCTCCAGCCTTCACGCATGACACACAGCCATAGCAGCTGGCTGCCTCGTTCAGAAAGGCCCTCACCTGGGTTGCCGAAGAGGTTCTGGCTGAGCCCGCGGAGAGGAATGCTGTCCTCCCTCTTCTTCAGGTATTTGGACTCCAGCCCTAGGCTGTCACCACTTAAAAGAAAAATAGTATCTATTTACTTTAACAAACCCTTAATTTTCTCGAGTAGTTAATTCTGAATGTTACCTAATTTACATACTTAGTTTTGTTCAAAACAAGTCTCATTCCTGACTTCTTAAGCAAATAATTTATGCACAAGCTGAAGGGGTATCCTTCCCAGTGCATACCAAATAATAATAAAACGGGAAATTCTAAGAGCAGGGATAAAGGATGCGGGGAAATGAACGTTCTATGAATATTATGAAAATACACATGTATGTCTTGAGAAAAATCAGTATTTAGGATTTCCCATCTCATCCTACATTTCAAGTGAATGTCTTCCTTGTTTTATAGCCCAAAGCTCCTCAAATTCTATGCTTTCAAGTAGTCATCACAGACACTGATATAGAACAATAAGGAATTCTGGTGAATTCCTAAGGTGAATAGATACTGCATTTAAAAAAAAAAAAAAAAATAGCACGTACGTGCCTGTGTTTTCCCTTTCCCACACTCTGCTCCTTCCTGCCAACCCTGCCCACAGTTCAGTGTCTCTAAAAATCTACTTGAAATAAGAAATCAAACTCTTGCAAAAAAGTGACACTATAACCCTAAAATTATATACTCTTTTCCCAATTTTCAGAAAAGTAAGAGTAGGTATTTTTTCAGCTTTTATGTTTTTTCTTTAAACTTTGATACCCACTGCTAGGTTTTAGAAGCTAACTAAAACAACAAACCAACCAAAAAAAGACTCGCAACAGTTTTAAATAGGAAAAACTCAAGGACTAGCTGACCAGTCCTAACTTTATAGGCACAACTGTGTTTTCTTCAGCACTGTAAACGTGCTCGCCACATCTTCTCCAAGTGGACTGGCTTCTGGTGCACGTGACACACAAGCACAGTGACTGGCTGGTAGGGATTCTGGAGCTCCGCCTCTTGAACAAGGGGTGTGACGTTAGCTGTAACAAATATTGGTCTCTCTGGACCTCAAAGAATTCTGACCTTTTTCCAAAAAAGAGGCTCACAAGCGTTAACTACTTGAATGCCGTCTTGGAACGAACACGAGTAAGAGCCAGTGAGCAGAGGCTGAAGGTGAGGCAAAGAGGCCTCTGCGCCCCACGGGAGGATGTAGCTTGAGGGGCACTGATGGTGGCAACTCAGGGTGACAAGTGCCAGCCAGCGGCTCTTACAGCCACTACATGTTGAGGAGAGGAGGAAGCACAACAAGAAAACTCCATGAACATGTCCAGGATCAGTAAGTGGGCACCAAAGCTGTTCCAGCACCGATTGACGTTCTTTACCGTGACTTTCAAACAGCGAACGTGACATTCCGCGCCCACAGCACTTACTTCTCCTTGTCGGCTGCACAAGGCCCAGCCGCCGTGGCTCCTGACTGAGCGTCCCCGCGTGGCACATGTGCTTTGGGGAGCTGCAGGCTCAACTGCACCTGCAGAGCGAGAAGACGGATCCCATGACTCAAGCAGAGAGAGTGGAGCTGCTGCCGTTCGGGGACGGGTGGCCCCATCTTCCCTGATGACCTCAGCCCGGAGGCCCAGGCATCCGAGTCAAGTTTACAACACGGAGGAGGTGGCCCAGCAGAGCCCGGCCCCCCAGCAAGGTGACGGATGGGGACAGAAGCGCACGGGCAAGCACGCACGTGTCGGCTGGGAAGAGGACCAAGTGCTGCACAGACGCTCCTGCCTCACGCGGAGAATCCTTCCCCCTTCAAGAACTTCCCGCTTCAGGATTCTACATGAGGACTAGGGATTTGAACTTGGAAATAATCAGAAGGAACCCAAGAATCTGTGTAGAAGTCCACATCAAAATGCCGGACAAGAACAGTTCAAGTGGCCATGGCCGGCCGAGCGGGTTGCACACCAGGAGTGCGAGTGCACCGACGGAGCCACGTGAGCAAACCCACCCCCGGCCCGGCCACACCCACAGGTCCAAGGGGAACGCTGTGACCACGTGCCCGTACAAAGAAAGGCACATGAAAACACTACCTGTTTAGTAGACACTCTAGATAAAATAGGTGCCAACAGGTGCTGGTAAACAGGATAAAATTACGAGGACGGTGAATGCTGCTGCGCTTGTCTTCAGTTCAACGTCCAAGACACCAGCTCACCCACAGCAAAGCCACACAGCTCACACGGTCACGTCAACACAAGCGGGCTTTTAAAGCAAGACAAGGTGACCGTAATGTTCCTTACGTGCAAAGAGAGTGAGGGAAATGAAGAGAGAACCAGACGTGATGAACGCAGTTTCTGGCCACCATTACAACTAGAACCCCGGACAAAAGAACCCAAGAATGTTCTCAAACGCGGGACAGGCGGTGCAGGGCTGTGATGGTACCGCACGTCAGAAAACCATGGAGCTTCTTAAGAACTAAAATGCCACCAGTCACCCCACCACAGGCACCTGACCCAGAGAAACAGCTTAACTGGTGATGGCCCCAACCGAAGACGATCCAGGGTCCACCAAGCGGCCCCTCCATCCGGGGGGCGGCAGGCACCACCCCAACTACTGACGCAGCGTGCGGTGCAAGCAGAGGGCAGGGCAGTCGGGCCCACGGGCATTAAGTGCACAAAGCACTGGGGACCCGCTTAGGAAAATGCAAATGCTCTGGACTGTGTGGCAGCCTCACACCCCCTAAATTGAGGAAAGCCATGAAACTGGAAACTGAACACAGGGAGGCCTGTGTGGCAGGGGTGCCCAGACCATAGGCAGCACAGAGATGGCCCTGCTGTGCCTCCATCATGTTTAAACCAAAAAGCAATTTTGAATTCAATCACAGTTTTTATGAAAAGATGGATCCTATGATGCAACCACACTGAGTATGTATGTCACCATCTATTAAAGACAGTAGTATTCCTTTGACCGCACATCTATCCTCCACAGCAATGCAAGAAAGGTCGATGAAATACATCTAAACACTCTTCCCGTAATATCCTCGGCACAGACGCTGGGCTTCCTTCTCCTGCCCCGACCGTCACCCCCGACGGTCACCGAGAGCCGCTGCACGGCAGCATCGCCCAGCTTGGCCGCTGGTCCTCAGGTGGCCCCACCGTAACTGCAAGAGTTCACCCACAACAGCATTTTTCAAAGTCCCCAGTTTCACCTTTTATAACACCATCTTTCAAAAATGATTGTCTCCCATGATTCAGGAGACAAAAATCAACATGGACCTGAAGTTACAAATGAAATAACACCAGTGGTTGGTCTGGGTGAATAGCAATGCACCAGAAACCAACACCTCCGTCCAGGATGGCAGCAATGATGGGGACAATGAGGAACCCAGTGGGACGAAGACACACCAAGGACCAGCAAGGCTGCTGAGCACATGCCCTCCCCGCAACCTCGGCGCCACTGCTGCCCCCACCCCCACCCCAGCTCCCGCCCCCGGAGGAAGGCAGCAGTGCCCCCGGGCCAAGAGGTGCGGGCGACAGAAGGAGCGTGAACAGAGGCTGAGAGGGATGAATCCAGTTTAGGCAGACTGACGTCCAGGCTTACAGACTCCAGTGACCCCGAAATACCATGGAGCACACAGTTTCCGTAAGCACAAACCAGACATTCAGTAACTCATCAGCTAATACTTAGCAGCTGACCAAAGAATACATTTTATAAAGATAAAATCCGTACGTTAATAACTTGCTGTTTTTCCAAAGGAAATCATTACTTTGGCATGCTCACCTTTGGCGCTGAAACTGGGTGGGCGGAACTTCTGGTGGCCGCAGGGAGGGAAAAGGTGTTCTGGAAAGTGAACGTGGAGGGGCCAGGGTAGCCAATCCCGCAAGCCGGGTAAGCCATTCTCCCATCAACCTAAAGGCGAAAAGCCGAGAGGAAGCGTGAGGAACCGGCTCTGGAGTACCTGCTGATCCAAGCGGCCTCAGAGATCCGTTCCAGGGAGCAGGAGCAGCAGCACTGTCTCAGGAGGCCCACGTCCTTGGTCCACAGCCTCAGCTGCCCTGCCCAGAACGGCTGAGGCCTCTGAAGCATCCTGGCTCCAAAGGGGGATAAGACGGTGGAGCCACAGATCAACGGACCAACCAGGGATAACACAATGATTCTCACCCAGGCAGCGCGGCTCCGCCGGGCTGGAGCACCATCCTGTGCACCGAAAGGCTGCAGGTTTGAGTCCCAGGCAGGGCACGTGCCTAGGCTGTGGGTTCGATCCCTGGTTAGGGCCCATACAGGAGGTAGCCACTCCTCTCGCATCATGTTTCTCTCTCTGTCCCCTCCTGCCCTCCCTTTTCTTCCCTCTCTAAAAATCAATAAAAACATGTCATCTTCAACAAATGGGACTATATCAAATTGAAAACTTTCTGTTCAGCTAAAGAAAATATCAGCAAAATTCAAAGGGAACCAACTGTATGGGAAAACATAATTGCCAATGATACCTCAGACAAGGGTCAGATCTCCAAAATATATAAAGAACTAATGCGACTCAACACCAGGGAGACAGACAGCCCAATTAAAAAATGGGCAAAGGACCTGAACAGACAACTCACTGAGGAAGATATACAAAGGGCCCAGAAGCATGTGAAAGAATGCTCAATATCACTAGCCATCAGAGAGATGCAAATTAAAACTGCATTAAGATACCACCTCATACCTGTCAGAATGGCAATCATCAGCAAATCAACAAACAACAAGTGTTGGTGAGGATGCGGGGCAAAGGGAACCCTCATACACTGTTGGTGGGAATGTAGGCTGGTGCAGCCACTGTGGAAAACAGTATGGGGTTTCCTTAAAAAACTAAAAATGGAACTGCCTTTTGATCCAGCAATTCCACTACTTGGACTATACCCAAAGAACCCTGAAACACCAATTCATAAGAACCTATGCACACCTATGTTCAT
>PVIW01009078.1:5756-44218 GCA_004026585.1 Noctilio leporinus | reverse complement strand
GGCCAGTCAGTGAAGGACAAATATCATACGATCTCACCCATTATGGGACAATAATGAGCAAAACTAACAACAAGCAAAACAGAACCAAGTATATGAATACAAGGAATAGGCCTTCAGTGGTCAGGGAGAAGGGGGTTGGGGGGAGGAGGGAGGCAGAGGCAGGGAAGGGGAGCAGCTTAGACAAGAACCTAGTATAAAGGAACCATGGACATGGACAACAAGGGGGATTGACTTTGGGGGGAATGTGTGGGTGGGGAGGGAGACAGAGGGGAGCAAAAAGGGGATGGATGTAATACAACAACAATAAAATTAAAAAACAAAAACAAAAAAAAACACATGTCATCTGATAAGGGTTAAAAAAATGTTTTTCCCCCCAAATTGAGTAGAAACAGGACCGTAGGTGTTCTTAAACTGACTATTCAAGAAACGCACATGCTTTGCCAATAGTAACACCACCATTAACCAATGACATGAAAATGGTTTTAGTAAGAAGCCAATGGGCCACAAACCTTAGGTAACTGTGTATCTGCGGCTGCACGAAAATACATTCATGTAGCTGTTTGTCGTTCCTCTTCTGCTTTGCAATTCAGTACCAGGCACTTCCTTCCCCACCTTCTGCAACTCGGCAGGCACCCTGTCCCTTCTTTCAACCCCTGTACTACCCGGTTCACTAGCATTTGGATTTTAAATCCTCCACCATGCGCTCCAGCCAGTGACGACAGAAACACAGCTCCATGCGTGCAGCCTGTCCAGAGGGACCCAGCCACGGAAGGAGATGCAAGAAACACTGTACAGTGTACAGGGACCCCACTGTTCTCAGTTGCCATCAGCTGCCCCATCGTACTTTCCTGAATCTCATCAACAGTCAGAAATCTCTTTCCTTTCAAAGGTGATTCTAGCTTTGGAAGAGCCAGAAGTGGCAGGACACCAAATCTGGGCTGTGGGGGGTGCTGAGTCCCCTGGTTGCTTTGATGGTTCACAAAAAAATCGATCGAGATGTGACGCATGAGCGGGCAGGATGTTCTGCCAAAGCTCCCAATCACCAGCTGCCCGCAGCTGCGGGCTTCTTCATACCCGAAGCTTCCACAGAAGAGCGTTCACGCTTCATGCAGAACCTGACGCAGATTCGTTTCTCTACTTGCTCCGTCGTCCTGAGTGCGGCAGCCACTCGGGACACATGCTCCCTCAACAGTGTCCACTGCCCCCACTGGCAGGTACAGTGAAGGTGTTGCTGTTCACGCAGGTGCACTCCAGTCCACGCTCCTGGGCTGCCAGGTGACATCAATACTGTGCAAACTGTTCTCATTTTAACGATGACTGGGCTTTTTCCAGATACTTCTGTGTCATACATGTTGGGCTGATCCTGCTCCTTATGTAGGGAGACCGCCCACTACGAGGAGCCATGCAATGTCTCAGTCAGAGCCTGTTAAAGGGGCTTATTTATTGGACAACAGTCATGTGCTAGGTGATGTAAGGGACATCTTAAGAAAGCGGGCTTTGCCCTGGCTGGTAGCACAGTGCATAAGGCACCAGCCTGCGAACCCAAAGGTCGCTGGTTCGATTCCCAGCCAGGGCACATAACCAGGTTGCAAACCAGGTCTCCAGCCAGGTCTGTGGCTGGAGGCAGGTGAAAGGCAACCACACATTGATGTTTCTCTCCTTCTCTGCCTCCCTCCCTTCTTCTCATTCTGGAAATAATAAATAAAACCTTTAAAAAAAGAAAGTGCAATGGATTGGACCTTATCAGGAAACGGAGATAGGTGTCTGTCCAGGAATCGGGGTAAATTTCACCAAACAGGGCAGGAGAATGTACGAAGGTCAAAGCTGCAACTGGGAATGAGTCCTCACATGGCCCAGCACAGGGCGTTTGTCCATGCATGTGGTTTGCAATGTCCCCACTGTCTCTGTTCAGACGTAACAATGGAGGGGTCAGGACCGTCCTTCTGTCTTGACCCACCAGGCCCAGAGAGGCCACAGACGCTGACGCCACTGCAGCTTGCGTAGATCCACGGCAGCGCCCAAGGCCTCCCTGCAAGACGTAGCCCAGCTCCTCGCGACACCCAGGCCTCATTTCTTTCTGTTTTTTTTTTTTTTAAATAATTTTTCTTTCTTTTTTTTTTTTAATTTATTTTATTATTTTTTAGAAAGAAGGGAAAGGAGAGAGGCAGAGAGGGAGAGAAACATCAGTGTATGGTTGCGTTTCACCTGCCTCCAGCCACAGACCTGACTGGAGACCTGGTTTGCAACCTGGTTATGTGCCCTGGCTGGGAATCGAACCAGCGACCTTTGGGTTCTCAGGCCGGCACCTTAACCACTGTGCTACCAGCCAGGGCAGGCCTCATTTCTTACCAGGAAAAAGCATGTGATTTGGTCCTCGAAGCCAGTTTCTTCTAGGATCTGGAGCTGAGAAGTCTGGTTACAGGACTTGCCTCTCACTGACACATCTCCATGGAGGGTCTCTCCACCCTAATTCCAAAGTTGAGCCCAAGCCTTGCTCTCCCTCCCCAAGGCCTCTGAGTACACATGCCTGTGGGTCTCCAGCACACAGGCGTCAGTCCCCGCTGAGCACTTTCTGTGTGGACTGCGCATGTCAGGGACAGCCTGTCCTTGAAACACAGCTTCTCTGTTCCGGGAAGGCGCTGCACGCACCGTCTCCGGCACGTTCCGCTCCATCAGAGCCAGTTGCCGCAGGACCCCACCCCCCAGGGCCAGCACTGGGAGTCAGAGACACGTGTCCTAACTGACTGAAAATACTGTGCAGCCCCGCAGCCCCAGCTCACTCTTACCAGAGCAGGGTTAGGAGGGAGTCCGCCCCTGACTGAGTTGCTAGCAGGCCCGGGTGGAGTGGCTGAAGGCCCCAATGCGGCCTGTGTCCTCACCAGCTGGTTTTCATTTAGTTCTTTATTCAACCATGTTATCACTTATTGGGAAAAAGGAAAACAAAGAACTTTATCACATTATTTCTATTTTCCTAATAACTTTAAACATTCAAAAAATAATATTGAGTTTTCTAAAATTTTCAGCTTTTAAAACTACCTGTATCACGGAAGGACAATATAGGCTATCTTAAATTTTTATTGTTCAAGATTCTTAATTTAGCAACTAAGCCCGTATGGGGTTCCTCATTCTACTGCTGTCCAAAGCATCAAAGGTCTCTCTCTTCAAAGGCTTTCATTTCTAGAATATCTTCAAGTTTACTCAAAGTTCATACTCACGTCTGAACACTAATATTAGGAACCCAGAAAAATGTTAGTCTTATTGTTATATCTTATTGTTATATCTTCTTTTCAAATAACGTTATCATGATTAGGTAAATACAGCAATTAAAAAAGAATAGTGAAGAATTTTTAAAGTCAACTATAGTTAGTATTTTCAACACTTTCAATTTTGGGCTGCTGATACATGTGACCGTTTCTTAAATAAAGATGGTAACTGTTTCACCAGGCAGGTGGCATAATTTACCACAGCAGAGACGCAAGACAATATATTTTACGCAGCAGTTACTTGTGTACAGCAATAGCCTGAGTTTCCTAGACGTCTATGAATTCAAATAAAATGTTTAGGTTAGAAACAAAACTACAAATTTCATTTACATAAAAAGATAACATACTTACACTTTTCATTATTTTTTAGAAGCTGTTTGCTTTCTTCGAGCTTTTGAACTGTAGCTTCTAACTGTTCTTGCAATTTGCATACCTGAAATATGTCAATCTCCATAATAAGGACTAAAATAAAAACTGAAGAAATGTATTGCTATGAATTCAATAATTACTTTATTACTAAAGGAATTAAGCCCTGGCTGGTAGCACAGTGGATAAGGTGCCGGCCTGTGAACCCAAAGGTCGCTGGTTCGATTCCCAGACCGGGCACCTAGCCAGGTTGCAAGCCAGGTCTCCAGCCAGTCTCTCAGCTGGAGGCAGGTGAAAAGCAACCACACATTGATGTTTCCCTCCTTCTCTGCCTCCCTCCCTTCCTCTCATTCTGGAAATAATAAATAAAATCTTTAAAAACATCTCTCTTATTGTTAAAGGAATTAGCTCACCCATCTAGTAAAATATTTATGTGTACACACACATGCACAAAGTAGGGATCATGATAACTAACTTTTCAAGCAAAACTAAGTCATTACCTTCTGTTGAATCTAGCCATACTCTTTGGGGGGCAGGGAAAGCCTAAGCCATTCTCTAATATAACAAAGTAGAAATTTTTTTTCTTTTTTACAAAGTAGAAATTCTTAAAAATACATCTGAGGAAATTTGTTACACTTTATAAATAATCATACCCACCAAAGTGTAAAATATTGACTACCTCTTGCTCTTTATTTCGGAGAGACTGTCCGACATCTTGTAATTCCTTGTGTTCCTTTTGTAGTTTTTCTTCCTTTTCAGCCAAGAGTTTCTCTTGCTGAACGGTAACTGTATTCTTCAGTTTCAATTTACCCATTACAGTTTTCAGATCCCCTTGTAACTTCTTAATAATTTCATTTGCCTATAAAAGAGCTTCATATGTATATTTCTACATAACCCAATAAAATGTTCCCTATTAAATTTTTCAAACAAACCTTAAGAAGTTCCGCTGATAATGATTTTATGGTAGCTTCAAGTTTTCCTAGTTGCACCTGATTTTTCTCACTATTTTCTTCTAAAACCACCTGATAATATTTTTAAAAACATGGTTAGCAGACTTGTTTCAGAAAAGCATCCCTCTACAGATGTGATCATCAATTTGTTTACAAAATATTAAAATGGACCTTTTGTTCCTGGATTGTATCAAACGCTTCTTTTGTTCTTAAAACCAGCTGGTCCTTGTCCTTGAGCTCCTGCTCCAGGACGGCGGCCCTCGTCTGCAGCTGATTAGCGAGCTTCTCCTTCTCGTGGCACTCGGCGTCCAGCGTGGAGTTCTCGCGGCGAAGGGACAGGACCTCCTGCTTTGCCCGCTGCAGCTCCTGCAGGGCAAAGAAGTGACGGGCTCCGAACACGCAAAGCTGGCTGACCTGGTTATCTATTGTTAAGATGTGTAAAACATTAAACGTCTTCAAAACTTTTCAAGTTCTAGGAGTGATATTTTTTAAAGGATGTGAAAGTCTAAGGGTATATGTAATTTGTAGATTTGGGATACAGTTATGAAATAGGCTAACAGCTGATTCAATCGTATCAAAGGAAAATAAAACAACCCTGATTTATCAATAAATTACAACATGAAAAAACTAGCTAACAAGAATTTCCTGAAGTCGTTAAGTTTATAGTTTAAAACTTACTATAATAGGACTTCAAACGACATAAAATTAATAAATACAGCCCCTGTCACTCGACCACCTGAGCGGTGGCTCTCACACTAATAACCTGCACAGTGAGCCACCTGGGAGGTTTTAAAACCCCTGCGCTCGCTTCACTGCAGTGCCCTGGAGCCCAGCCTGCAGAGCCTCCGAGTGGGCCGGCCCTGCCACTGGTGCCACCCCCGCTTCCCAGAGTCCCGCTCAGAGTGAGGGGGCACCTGGACCCCAGGACGATGGGGGCCTCTGCAGCTGATTCTCCAGGCCGCTGCAGTGAGTCCACAGTGGCCTCCGCGGCTCACACACACGGTGTGTTTTAGGGGCGCACCGTGCAGCTGTACAATCCACCTTCTGCATGTATGACTACAAATGTCTTTCCATGTTAACAAGTATGTTAATGTTTCTTTGGTTTACCCTTCAAAGCAGAAACAAGCTACAATAATTGCTAATTAAAAAGAGACTTTAAAAACCCTGAACAGATCACTTCCCCACCAGCTAAGCTAACTCAAGTGCTGCTGGTGTAAGAAGTCCAGCATACAGTATTCTTAGCTGAAGTTTGGGTTCAACAAAACTTGTCCAGCATCACACCACGGCTGGTGTGAAACACCTGCTGCGGGACAGGGCACTGTCGGCACCTGGCATCAACTCAGCCAGGTGTGGGTCTCTACACAGAGCAGACTGGGGAACCGGGGTTGGGAGTCTTATGAGCTACAGCAACATGGTGATCTTTCCATTTAAATATAACAGGCTTAACAAAGTCTGATCATTTCCTACGATACTAACACGGTCACCCTAGGAAGAAGCCTATCACCAGTGCCAGTGCATCAACAGAGGAAGAGCTGCTGCCACTTCTCTGCTGCCCGCAAACAAGGCAGCACAGAATACAGGTAAGTGAGAGGGTTCCAACCCTCACTCTTCCACTCACTGGCTATGCATCCTTGGGCAAGTTACTTAAACTCTGTGTGCCGCAGTTTCATCATCTGTGAGATGGGCCTAAGAAGGATACCTACTTTAAAAGAGCTGATGTAAGAATTAAAAGAGTTAATATATGTAAAGCACTTAAAACCGCACCTGGTACAGCAAGTACTCATTAAAGCATCGTTATTACCATTGCTATTATTCTCATCATTACTACCAGACACTCAACTTCACCAAGCTGAACCGCTGAGAGACGCAGCCCTGTCACCAGAGCACCAAGCCAGAGATTCTGTGCTAACGTCGGGAGTACCTGAAAATGCAGAGGGCTCTGCCAAACTGCCCTCCAGGACCCTAATTAAAAACATCCCAGTTCACCACAGTCCAGACGGCATCTTCTCAGCCTTTCCTGCATTCTCTGAACTGATTACTACACAAGGGCCTTGCCCCCCCAGAGGACCAGCCCCAACACGGTGACTGAATAAGGAAACTAGAATGCTCTTCACAGTGGGGGAGGGCACCACACACCCCCCCCCTCGGTACCTCTTCCACTCCGGACAGCTTTGCTTTCAGCTCCCTGACGGTGGAGTCTCCCTTGTACCTCCTCTCCGTGAGGTCCTTGTTCGCCACCTCCAGCTCGGACACCCTGCTCTGCAGCTGCCGCAGCTGCCGCTCATGGACCATTTCTAAGTCTTTCTTCTGCTGCTCGTGCTGCTGTTGGTACTGAACCTGCGCCTGTCAGATAACAAAACACAGCATCCAATTCAAAGAAAAATCCCAGAAACACAAACACAGGAGAACCTGAAGAACAAGGCAGTCTTAATTATTCTTCTACATAAGACCTCCCTGTTTTGAAGATTTTCTTTTATTTACTTTTTTAAAATCCTCACCCAAGAAGATAGATAGATAGATGGAGAGTGACCTCAGAGACACAGGAAAGGCGGGACAGAGAGGGAAGGAAAGACAGGAACATTGACCAGCTGGCTGCCTCCCAAACGCACCCAGACCAGGGACTAGACTGCAACCAGGTACGCCCCTCACCAGGAATTGAGCCCACCACCCTCTGGTGCCCAGGACGACACTCCAACCAAGCGAGCCACCCTGCCAGAGTGAAGAGGTCCTATTTTCAGTTACGAATTTCATAAAGGAGAAAGGTTAACAAAGGCAAAGTTACCACTATAATCTCGTTCATAATTTCCGCTTTCTCTCCTATTCATACCTGCAAGGCCTTCTCCTTCTCGTTGGTCAGCTCCAGCGCATGCTTATTTGACAGGGCTGCCGTGTGGGACGCCCATTCGTTCCGTAGCTTGTCTACTTCCTGGGTTTTTTCTGACAATGTCTGCATTGGAGTTCAACACAAAGCAGTCTCCTGAATAGGTTATTAGGTTAGAACTTGGCAATATTTATAAAGATATTAAAAATGATGGAATCACTGCTTTTCAAAACACAGTGAAGATTTTTTGAATTCGAGGAAATCAGGAGGGGAATAAAAGCAATTTTAGACCCGCAATGGCCTGCTGGTCAACTTATCTAACCTGAACCTTCTGGCTAAACTTGGCTCTTTCCCATGCAAGCTGCCCCCTGGCACGAACGAGTCACCAATTGGGGCACCAGTCGCCAGAAGGAGCCATTCACCTAACCCACAGGACCCAGGAACATGGCTCCCAGGCTAATCAGATTATCAGCTACTTTGGTCCTCAATTTCAAGGATGGAGGCAAAAAGGAAGTAGCTATAACTGAAATAATAAACCTATCAGAGAAACTGATTCTAAACAGAACAGAAGGAGGAGAATGGTTTACAAGACAGGCCATTTTAGACCAGAGGAGTGAGGCAAAGAGGAGAGCAGAGAAGGAAGACGTGACAGGTACTAACTACCCGTTATCTTACTCAGAGAAGACCTGTGCTGGGGATCAACAATGCTTGGAGGGAGTAAATCATCAAGGAGAGCCAGCATCAGATGAGGTGTGCACTGGCAGGGAAAGGCGGCAGAAAGGAGAGGGGACTCTCAGGCAGGTGCTTTGAAAAGCACACAATGGCTTGGGCAGGATTCCAGAGGCATCGCAGAGCCCCTGCTCGGGTGCATTACAGGCAGACGAAGTGGGAATTACCTTCTGTGTGGCATTCAGTTGCCTGGTAACATCCTCTAGAGACTGTATCAATGATAATTTTTCTTCCTATTTATAGAAATAAAATCACGTGTCACTGCACTGGTCAAACTATAGCAAGGCAGAACACTGGCGCCTCAGGCCTGAGTCAGATCTTGTGAGTAAGACTCCTAGAGGACATGTGTCCCCTAAATTTCAAGATGCACAGATCAGGAGTCTTCCACTAAGGACAATCTGAAAACTCTTATGAGGCATCCTACTGCTATTTCTTTAGCCTTCTACCTCAGGTAGTTAGAGCACCGTGTCAAGTAAGACACTTTCATACATTCTACTTAAGACAGGATATGTATTTTTAACCCTATCTATGAGCTGATAAAACCCGCCCAAGAACAGAGATTCAGTAACCATGGGACCTAAGGTTCTCAGTTCCTGGTCCAGTTCTACCCCTGCACCTTGAGTAAATGAGAAGTAAAATAAACTCGTCACATGTTATAAAAATTGACTGGTCATCTTTATAGACTGGACCACCATAGCTCTTCAGCGATTGATCTGAGTCCTTTGGCAGTTATTTTAGAAAAATAACTTAAACTTATATCTTACCTTGCTGCATTTCAAACAACCTGCTAGAAACTTCTTTACTTCCACGTCACTTCCAGGTAAAAGTTTTAGGGAGAGGTGTGTAAGATGCTTAAAAGGATTTGTCTCCACCACATTCAAAAGGGCAGGAGAGTTATCCAAAACAGCAGCTGGAGAAACCAACTGGAGCAAAAACCTTTGGAAAGAAAGAGTCACGCTGTAACCCATCCGTGAGACAGAGGGGCGCTCCCACAGAACCCTGAGCTGCTTGGCACCATCGCACCATGAACCGTGAGTCAGTGGGTCACCGACGATGGGAGGTCAGGAAGGGTCCATACTGAAATCACAGGGCCAATATGGGAGGACTCCCAATGATAAAACTGGATAAACTGGTGTAAACAGTAAGACATAAATTGGACAAGAAAAAGGACTGATCGAAACGTAATATATAAACCTCCATGAGTTCACAATGACAGATAAAAAAAACTAAAAACAACCAAATACTCATTGAAACAACAAAAATAACTAGAATAACTGCTTACTCTAAAAATTGACAATTTTAAAAAATTAAGCCTTTACCCTTTCCTGTATGTTTTCAGAGTAATCAAGTCATCCTTATTGATGAGGATGAGTTCCTTTTATTACACCTAATAAATATTGAAAGAACTGGAAAAGCTTAACTGTGTAGCCCCTAATGACACAAGTGATTCCACCAATGACAGTCAGCGGAGGAGCCAGCAGACAGAGGCTGGCACACTTGACTATGGAGGACCCAGGCCAGCACCTCATGAACATCCATCCAAGCACACAAAAACTGACTCTCCTTTATCCAGGTTCATTATAAATACACGTACTCTACCCCTGGCTGGTAGCACAGTGGATAAGGCACTGGCCTGCAAACCCAAAGGTTGCTGGTTCAATTCCTCAGCCAGGGCACAGAGGCAGGTTGCAAGCCAGGTCTCCAGCCAGGTCCATGGCTGGAGGCTGCTGAAAGGCAACCACACATTGATGTTTCTCTCCCTCCCTGCCCCTCTCCTTTCCCCTCTTTCTGGAAATAATAATAAATAAAATCTTTAAAAATAAAATAAATAAAAAACACGTACTCAATGCTTCCTCAACATGTGAAAGTTACGGGTAAATATTTCTGACTTTAATGGTGAGATTCATGGAATTTAAGAGTTCCATTAAGATTAGCAGAGCTCCAATCCAGTTTTTAAAAAGCTAGGGTGGCTCAGTTGTCGCCAGAGAAGCGTCTTGTGCTGACAGGTCCCGACCCGGCGGCCCCTACCTGGGCGTCTCCTTGGCCTGCTCCTGTGCGCACTGCTGGAGGAGGTCAATGAACCTCTGCGGGAAGGCCAGGAAGTCGACCAGCAGGCCCTGCTGCAGTTTTAAACTACACAGAAGACAAAAAAGATTTTTTTTAATTACTATCTTTGATTATAATTAACACCCTAAAAGATTACTTTTTTACTGAACACCCATAATCAAGAAATAAGTGAGAAAACTCTGGTTTTTATGGAATTCTTTCAGTGGAAAAATGTAGCTAAAGATTCAAATTTCTGAGCTATTTTAAGCAGAACTCTGATAATCTATGAGATATTTACTGTCAAAAACATTCTGAATAATAGATATGTTTCAGAGAGTAGTACCAATACAGTCATAACATTGACTACCTTACTTTTTCCTACATTAACCATAAGACCAGAAAAATAAATTAGTTACCTCTGAAAATCTTCTTCAGATATAACAAGGTTGTACAGGAAAAATGGATTGGTGTCATCAGTCAGACGAATAACTAAATCCTAAAAGAAAGATTTTTTTAAAAGATTTTATTTATCATTTTTAGAGAAAGGAGAAGGAAGAGAGGCAGAGAGGGAGAGAGACATCAATGTATGGTTGCCTTGCACCTGCCTTCAGCTCTGGAGACTTGGCTTACAACCTGGTTACGTGCCCTGGCTGGGAATTGAACCAGTGACCTTTGGGTTTGCAGGCCGGCACCTATCCATTGTGCCACCAGCCAGGGAAGAAAGATTATTTTTTAATGTTTTTGGTCGATGTAGCTTTTAGAGGACCAAGGGAAGTCACCCCATAGCACCCATGTGTCACCATTACAATGCCAACAGCTGTTTCGGGGAGCTGCTGGCCTGCTGTGAAGCTACCAGGCTGAAATACTCACACAGAGCACTTGCTCCTCCCTTTGGATGGGTCCTGCACTTCCAGGGATTCTGTGCTTAGGAGCTGCAACCCAGTGGACGCTCAGGGAAACGCAGACTGGCCCTGGCCACATGGTGACTCCACAACAAAATGTCACAGTCCATGATCCTTTCAGCTTCCTTCAAGTTTACTGTCTGACATTTCACAAGTGGCAAATGCATCTTCAGAGATGACAATGGGCCACCGGAGGGAAAAAGGAACACCTGTCTCTCCAGTGGACGGTGTAGATCAGGTGATACCCACCAGGGCTCCCACCTACTCCAGATGGGCAGGAGGGGGAAACCCCACCTGTTTTCACATCTGAAAGGTGCCAGCACCTTCCACAAAGCCCACTGTCCAGAGAGAGTTTACAGGTGGCGGCCAAGCTGACAGAAGTGCACAGAGGGTATGTGTTTCAGGGAAAATCCGTGTACGGAAAACAGGCAGAGCAGTAAGACGGTGAAGGGTAAGGAAGAAGTAAGTACTCAGGTCAAGAATAAGCGTTTAAAAAAAAAAAAAAAAGAAAGAATAAGCGTCCACTTGAAATAAAATCCCCTAGTGGCTACTGAAGAACCATCAGGGGTCCCAGACAAATGTGAACCACCTAGGAGAAGAGCTAGAAAATGAAGAGGAACACAGCAGACCCAGGAATATCGTGTAAGTACCATCAATGTAGCTCCTCCCAAAGACCAGCAACGCAGGCACTGGCTCTGCCTCAGATGCCCTGCACTGAAAGCGACCGCTGGTGGCATGCTTCTGGAAACATGACTACCGCCAGGCGCCGAGATGCTCAGAGCAGGCCGCGGCAAAGACGTGTGCTCTGCGCCTCAGCCTCTATCCCCCACCCACGTCTCTGGGAATGACTCCTGCGTCTGAAGGTCACATGCTCTACATGCCTCTCAAAAGGCAGTGCACAAGACAATTCATTCCACCATGTCCACCATGGAACGCTAGCTCTGTTGGGCAGCAACAGCTGTTCTAGCACTGGGAGAGCACTGGCACCCAAAGGCATCTAGTCTCCCATTCCCCATTCCAGTCTGCTTTAGGGACATGTGGCACCACACTCTCCCGGCTGTGAATGGCCTTAGGACCTGGCTGGAGACCTGGCTTGCAACCTGGTTATGTGCCCTGGCTGGGAATCGAACCAGCGACCTTTGGGTTCGCAGGCCAGGGTGATGGCCTTAGGGACACGTGGCACCGCACTCTCCCAGTGGTGATCTTGGCAGAGTCTATCCCCCCAGATCTGCAAGTTACAAAATAGCCCCACAGGAACAGCAGTATGGGCATAACAAAAGATCTCACGCTGACAAGAAACAAGTAATTATATGTAACAGATGATCAAATTTCACAAAGGAAGTGAATACCAACCTTTCTGTGAATCGGATTGGAAACTGATTGCAGTTCAATGCTCACTCTGACACTCACTTTCCTGCGAGAAAGACAAGCAGCTATCAGAAACGCTCACAGGACATGAGGGTGGCCGTCGCTTTCAGGAGCTAAAGGAGCTCCCAGCTTCCCCACTTGGGGAGGCTGGGAAGGCCCCCAGGAGTGGAGGCTGATGGCCCAGTTCTCCCAGTAGGAAGAAGGCAGTGAAGAGGCCTTTACCCTGAGGCTCCGCTTTCTCTCCTGTAAACGGGGCTGCTGTGAGGAGGCAGGGAGACGAGGTGCCTACTTCTGGCCTGGAAAGTAACCGTACTACCCTGACTCTAAATTGCATCCACTGAAAGATAAACCACCCATAAGTAACTTTTCACATTTAAAGAACTCCCAGTGCAAATCATCAAATGATTTATACGAGCCCACTTGTAAAGCAGTATTAAAATACTGAACCGCTGCGTCAAGGAATAAGATAGCACATTCCCTCCCGCCAGGCACACAACGTGTGTTTTTCAGGTCCACAACTACACCTGCTCATTACACTCCATGCACTATGTCTGCCGTGGATGTACTGTCAACTGGGTACTGTCTGTCACCTACCTCTCCTGGAGTAACTCTAAGTCCTAAAAGGAAAAAACCGTAGCTTTCTACTATAGTGCAGCCTACAGAATCCAGTATCAAACAAAAGCATATAAAGGTGCTCGTAACATTAATCAAACTGAACAAAGATGTTTAAATAATTAGGAAATACATTCTAGCTGGTGGCACAGTGGATCAGGAACCAACCTGCAAACCCAAAGGTTGCTAGTTCGATTCCCAGCCAGGGCACATGACCAGGTTGCAAGCCAGGTCTCCAGCCAGGTCTGTAGCTGGAGGCAGGTGAAAGGCAACCATACACGGATGTCTCTCTCCCTCCTCCTCTCTAAAAATAACACGTTCTTTAAAAATAAATAAATAGGAAATAAAGCAAAAAATTGTTAGAAAAAATCTCTATGTAAATAGTTCACAAACTATACAGCTAGAATTAGAAAACTAAATAACAATGGGGAGGGGAAGAAAATAACAGTTAAAGTTGGCATTAGCATGCCTGGACGCCAGTCCTCCACAGCCCCCTAGAAGCTGTGACCTTCCACCCTCGGGTCATACAAGTGAAGCGACTGTAGCCAGGTACCGTGCAGGATGCCAGGGCTACAAACAGAAACAAACACCATTGTGTCCTTGTCAAACTTAGGTTAGATTAAATGACTTTACCTAGGATTTGCTTCAAGAGAGGGAAGGCTCACTAACATTTACTGAGTACCTGCCAAGCCCTTTACACAAACTTTCTTATTTAACAATAAGAATCTGGCTAAGAAACTATTTGTCTTACAAAGGAAGAACTTGCAGTGCCTGGTTAAGGTCACATTACAGAGCCAAATCAGAACTCAAAGCTTTCCACCTAAGCCATGCTAATAAATAAGGTCAATTAACTTCACTCAGGCAACCTGGAAACAGTCCTTTTGTTAAGGGATCTAAGAAGGACCCTGAAGGTACTGGAGACAGAGGGGGCGCCTGCGGGAGGCCAAGGACTGAGAGCAGCGGGCACTGGAGGGTTAACACACCCGTGGGTGCTTGGGACACCAGCGGGG
This sequence comes from Noctilio leporinus, assembly GCA_004026585.1. Classification (NCBI taxonomy): domain Eukaryota; kingdom Metazoa; phylum Chordata; class Mammalia; order Chiroptera; family Noctilionidae; genus Noctilio; species Noctilio leporinus. The sequence goes on along the minus strand of PVIW01009078.1, from coordinate 30,151 downwards.
CACAGCAGGCTGGTGTCAGATCACAGCCCCCCCCCCTGCAGTGAGGGCAGGGCCACCGCCCCCCACTGACCTCAGCCCCTCCAGCAGGTGGGCGCTAATCCCACTGTGCGGACTGCCCAGCTGGCTGGCTGGCTGGCTGGCCCTTTCACACCTATCCACTCACTTCATGTCCCTAAGATCTGGTGAAGCAGGGGCTTTTAGCATCAATTTAAGATGGGCACAGGGACATTCAAGTTAATTCCTTTTTAGCACAAAAATCACAGTCAGTAAGGGGCAGACCTGGGACTGAAACCCCACTGTGCTGCGCTGAGCTCCTCCAGGACCAGAACAAAAACCAAGCCCGGTAGGTTGGTTTCTGGGCTGTTGTTGGCGGCGGGCAAGGGGAGTCAGGAAGTTTTAGTCTTAGCACCTAGGACAGCTCCCGGCACACAGTAGGCCTTCCTCCATTTGCTTGCTGAGCTCAACTGGCCCTGAACACTTAAAGGAAGAGTCTGCAGTTTTCCCCTCCATCCGCGGTCAGCAGACTTTTTCTGTAAAGGGCCAGACGGTAGGCTTCTCAGGCCACTGGTCCCTGTCACACGGCTACACAGGATGCGGCGGCGCCCCAGTAAACCCCGGTTCGCCACGGGCACTGGGCTCTGTTCACAGCACGGCTACAGCGGGCAGGCAAGATTTCTAACCAGGAGCAAAGAGCGGAAGTGTCTTAAAATAAGACAAATGCGATGATGTTGACAAGGAAACCCTGCCATGGTCTAGGTTAAATCACCGCAGCGGAGGAACACAGGCAGGAATAAGGTGCGGCTGGCGGCCGTGCCACCGCGTCCTCAGCGGACCCGGCCTGACCTCGGCAGCCGGCGGGCCCAGAACCAGCCGCCTCCCCGCCTCCCGCCGCCTGTGGCCCCTGAAACCACGAACAGGGTCGCCCCGCCGGGCAGATGGAAACACTGGCCACTCCAGCGGGCTCTTCCGCCTGCTCGCTGCCGCGGGGCACCTGACCGGTGTTTTCCCTCCTGGCAATGAACTCTATCCCCGTCTGTGGACGTGAAAGCGTCTTGGTTAGGAAGGTCACAGGGGGAGAAGCACGGAGTCCCGAGGCTGCATCCACCCCGAGCCCACCTGGCCCCGCCCTGGGCCCCGCGCAGGCTCGAGCTCCGCCGTCATTTTCAACTTTCTACGAGCCAGGTTTTCAAGAATAGAAACAGATCACTTCAGCCACATCTTGTTTAATGGACCCCAATGTACCCCAAACACTGTCCTCTTGACGTACGGAATCAGTATGCACGCACATCGAGGCCTTTTGCTTTCCCTTTTTCTCGCTAAGTCCTCAACCTCCACTGCGCACTTCAGCCCACGCCGGACCCGCCCCCGCCGCCCGCCCCACTGCCACGCGGGACCCGCCCCGCCGCCCGCCCCACTGCCACGCGGGACCCGCCCCCGCCGCCCGCCCACTGCCACGCGGGACCCGCCCCCGCCGCGCGCCCCACTACCGCGCGGGACCCGCACACGCCGCCCGCCCCACTGCCACGCGGGACCCGCACACGCCGCCCGCCCCACTGCCGCGCGGGACCCGCACACGCCGCCCGCCCCACTGCCGCGCGGGACCCGCACACGCCGCGGGGGCGGGCGGCTCGTGCAGCCTCACCGCGAGCGACCGCCAATGAGCCGCGGCACCGACAGGAACCGCCGCTGCCCGACGCCCGGTCCCCCCGCCCCCCGCCCCCGGCGCAGGCGCCGCCTCACAACCGCCGTCGAACTGCTCTGGTCCGCGACGCGGGCGGCGGGTCCTTCCCCGCGCGACTGTCAGCCCCACGAAGACAGCGACCCGCCTCCTGACACCCGGCCCCGGCGCTCCGCACGTCGGCGACATTTGCCGGTCCCTGCATTTCTACGGGACCCCATTGTTTTGAGCCGGCTAACCGGCATTTACCTTCTAGGAAAGGCGGAGGGGCTGCACCGAAAGTCGCTTTTCTGAAGGTGGAGCTTCAACGCGCTCCCCACAGGACAGCGCAGGGGGCCGAGGCCCGGCGCCCGCGCGACCCTCGTGGGCCCGAGCTCCCCTCGGTCCACGCAGCCGGCGGGGCTCGCGCCTCCGCGGCGCGCCTTCCCCCCGCGTCCTCGGCAACGGCCACTCGGTGAGAGACGGAACCCAGCGTCCCAGCCGAGCGTCCCCCGCGTCCTGGGGGCACCGGCCCCGCACCCGAACGACAGCCGGAGCCGCCATCTTCCCCCTCAGCCCGACCCCAACCGCTCCCGCGGGCGCCGGGGAACGCGGACCTCACCTCTCCTCGCAGTCTCTGCACTTGACCTGCAGCGGGACGAGCTGCTGGAACAGAACCTGGCTCATGCTGGACCGCTGCTCCGCCGCCGTGCACAGCGACCCACAAGCCGGCCCGCGCTCCAGGTCGGAGCGGCGTCCCAGCTCCGCTCAGGTTTGAGTTTGGCGCTCGACTTCCGCTGAAGGGGCGGGGCAAAGCGCTGGACAGAACGCAAAGACAAGTTTGGGCCTTACCGGCCACCATCGGCTCCTTCCGGTTTTGCGGGGGCGGGGCCAGGAGAGCGGCAGTTCCTGGCGTGCACCTGCGTAAAGGGACCCGAGCAGCCATTTTTGATAAGGGAAAAGGAACCCGCGGGAAGCAGACAATTTCCCCCCGACACCTGACGCTAACTCGGCACGATGGCTGCATCTGCGCCGACTCCGCAAGCGGCTGGCTCCCCTGCGGAGGGCCGGTGCGGGTACTACGTGGCAAAGAAGAAAAGGTTCTGCAAGATGGTGGCGGCAGCCGGGAAAAGGTTCTGTGGCGAACACGCTGGTGCCGCGGAGGTCTGGTAGCGCCCTGCCCTCCCGCGAGTCGGAAATAAGTTTCCCGGCCCCGCACCTCCCCTCTCAGACAGATGTTCTGCTTCTGTCCCCTGGCCCGGCCGCCTTTCCGTCAGCAGCGCGGTTCCGGGCGCGAGGGGCGCCGGCGGGAGCGGCCGCGTGGACGAGGACTCCGCTCCCGCCGCTCGGCGGACCCCCGCGCGCCGCCCCGGGAAGCTGCGGCGGTGCTGGCGGGCCGCGCGCCCGACCGCACTCCCGCCTCTTCTCGGGCCGGCGGGAACCGTCGCTGCCCCTCTCCGTGCGGTGGAGAGAAACTCTCGAAAAGTGTGACTTGAGAGCAAGTTATACCTATTTCGCTGGAAAAGGAAAGATTTTATTTCTTTTCTTTTTTCGGTAACAGTTGACATCAGCATTGATTTGTCTTGGTGTCCGGTGTCCACCTAGTGGTTAGACACTCGTCTACTTTCCAGTGACCCCGCCCCGCCCCCGGAATGCCCGGCGCCCGGCAGGAGCCGTCGTGCTCCTGCGAGGCTGGGACTTCCTAAGGGACTCATGTATTCTTTTTCTGTGTTACTTTCGGTTAGTTGGCATACACTTCCATTAGCTCCTGACGTACTACCTAGTGGTTAGACACTTCTGTCACTTAGGAGGCGACACCCCCAGCAGCTGTTGCGCCCAAAGCCCCCCCCCCTCCCCCCGCACTCGTCCAGTGCAACCGCCGAACTCCCTGTTCTGCACGGGACCCCACCGCGGCTGTTCTGTGAGGGCCAGTCTGTACTTCCTAATGGGTGGGGGCAGGTTTCGAACGTAAGAACCCACTCTCCCTTTAAAAATGAAAACATGAAGTGCCATATTGTTTGCTAGTACAGTTATATCTATTTCTTGTACTGTCTATATGTTTGTGTATGTGTATTTCTTTAGGATATAGATGCTAGAAAAATAAAAGTGAGAACGAGAGGAGGGGAATGCTTTGGAAACAGACCCTGTTGCATAGGTTTTAGAGGATTAAACCGAACAGACAGGTATCTGTTTCTTCCTTTCTGAATGTCCAGTACTGAGTGCGTTGTTTGTCTGTTAGCCCAAACTTTACCCTTCCCCTCCACTCCCAGTCCAGCTGGCCCCAGGGCCCTTTCCCCGGCCACTTGGCCCTCTTGGCTGTAGCTCTGCTCAGGGTGATGCGAACTGACACAGGCTTGTTCTGGTTTGGGGTGCAGGTGACCTGTGACTTATGGTGACAGCCCTTTAAAGCACATGCACAGTTGTGTTGGCTGGTTTGGAGGGGACCAAGGAACACCCCCTGATTGAAGAATGAGATTTGGGATCAGAGGACTGTTCTTCCTCTGTGATGAGACTGTAGACTTGACCTTAACCGCACAGCCAGAAGGTGACAGCCAAGGATGGTGAGAGTAGAATACAAATAGATCCCGACTGCAGGCTGATACCTGGCCTGGAAAGGAACACGGCCAGCCCTGTGCTAAGCAGGTTTCTTAAAACCATGAACTCACTTAATCTTCCTAAAGCTTTGGATGCAAGACATGCAAGTATAGTCATGTTTTGGTGGAGGTAATAAGTCCACCTAAGGTCGTGGAGTTAGGGACTGTAGAGTTGAAAGCCAGACCTCTGAAGGTGGGAGGCCTGTCACAGAGGGAAGCAGAGGTAGAGATGGGCGGAGTTGCCATCACTATCACTTAATTCCCTTCCGTCTTTCCTAGTGTGTCTTTCCTAGTGTGCATCGTTAAATCCCCAGGACTTAAAAACTAACAGTGTAACTGCTCTCCTGGGAAATGGCAAAGCCAGTAGAATCCTGCCACCTGTCAGGTGGTTCAAGTGCCATATTTCATTGTTTTTAATGTATCTTAAAGCCCATGATGTGGCAGTGTTTCTCCTTTCTGAGAGACACCTGAAATAATTGTGCACATTTTAGTCAATGTTCTCCTAGATTCAGCATTTCACATGCAGGTCTTTTATAACCTACTTGAAGCTGCAGACTAGAGTTGTCCAAAGCAGTATCTGCTCACATGTATGTAAACCACCTGTAGTGGATACTTTGGTTGTTAAATCCTATGGCCTAATTGTGCCAACATTTTATTCATGGCCTTTCAAGGTTTTGGAAACACACAAATTTATGATGACACCAAAGTCAAATCCAATACCCATAACAATGACTCTGCTATTTTATTGAACTACGTCTTTTTTCTTTACTAGGAAGAAAATGCTCGGAAAAGAATCCTTTGTCCTTTAGATCCGAAACAGTAAGTATGGGGTCAGATAAGGGTTTTTCTGGGCTGGAAACGGTCTTTATCACAAGCCTTGTTTAATTACATTTTCTCTTTCAACGTAGCACGGTGTATGAAGATCAGCTAGCAAAGCATTTGAAAAAATGTAATTCAAGGGAGAAGCCAAAACCGGTGAGTATCTGAGCAGTAGAACCGAGTGGTGGGGTGTGTGGTCTGAGTGTTTGTGTGTACACAGTAGGTCACAGATGTGAGTGTTTCACAGGGCTCTGTCTCAGGAGGTTTGACTGCGGTCACTGCATTGCTAGGTGAAAGCCAGTGCTGCATCAGATGGAGGGTCCATTACAGTCCTTGTTCAGATAAGAGAGTTTTAGGCAGCCAGAGTGTTGTTCAGAGAAGAATTTCACACTTTCTTTATTCAGAAGTATGTACCTAGTGCTTCTTAATTTATTTCAAAAATTATGATCCCAGGCTTCAGGGAGCTTATGTGAAACTGGTAAGTAAACTTATAAATAATGGGTATTGTTTAATAAGTCCCATGGAAGAAGTGCACATGTGATAAAAGCGGATGCTGATAGAAAAGTTAAAATTAAATCCAAGGGGTCAAAAAAGGCTTCCAGAGAGAATAATCATCTCTCTTAATTAACATTTTTAAGTAGGAGAAATCAGACCTGAACTATCCTCATACTCATATCTAAGAAGAAGCCAGGAGTCTAGTCGATACTTTGTTTTTGTAAACAAAATTGGCACAGTCCTCAGCCCAAGCTGTAGAGAGATAGAAACCCTAATAAAAATTACTAATGGAAGCCCTGGCTGGTAGCACAGTGGATAAGGCGCTGGCCTGCGAACCCAAAGGTCGCAGGTTCGATTTCCCAGCCAGGGCACATAACAAGGTTGCAAACCAGGTCTCCAGTCAGGTCTGTGGCTGGAGGCAGGTGAAAAGTAACCATACATGGATGTCTGTCTCCCTTTCTGCCTCTCTCCCTTCCCCTCTTTCTAAAAATAAATAAAATCTTTTAAAAAATTATTAATAGGCCCTGGCTGGTGTGGTTCAGTGGATTGAGTGCTGTCCTGCAAACTAAAGAGTCACTGGTTTGATTCCCAGCCAGGGCACATGCCTGGGTTTCAGGCCAGGTCCCCAGTTGGGGGCACATGAGAGGCAACCACACATGATTGTCTCTCTTCTTTTCTTTCGCCCTACCTTCCCCTCTCTCTATAGATAAGTAAACAAATAAAGCCTTTAAAAAAAGATACTAATGAGTTTCTTTAGACTACAAATGTGCACATAGCCACCCCACTAGAGTGAAAGACCCAGGAGCGCGGAGATTTTTTTTTTAGATTGTATTTATTTATAGAGAGAGGAAGGAAGGGAGGAAGAGGGAGAGCAGCTGATGTGTGATTGGTGGCCTCTTGCACGCCCCCAACTGGGGACCTGGCCCACAGCCAGGCATGTGCCCTGACTGGGAACCGAACCCAGTGACCCTTTGATTCACAGGCCATTACTCAATCCACTGACCACATCAGCCAGGGCAGGAACACAGAAATTTTTATCTGTTCAATTCTGCGCAGTGGGGAATCCTCAGTACTTGAAGCTAATTGAGGGCTGTAGGAGGAGCTCAGTAATTAATGAATGATGGGAGGAAGGGGAGGATCAGTTTTTCAACTTCACTTTTGTGAGCTTTTCACATTAATAACTTTTTATGTTTTTTTTTTTTTTTTTGTTAAGGATTTCTTTGTTCAAGATATTAATGCAGGGTTAAAGGATGAAACAGAAATACCTGAACAATTGGTAAATACTTAACATTTACTTTACAACGGTGTTTATAAGCTGTCTCCACATTGTGAGTCAGCTGTGTTCTGATTTTTGTTTGGAATAAATTAAGTTTTTGAACTTAGAATGCATTTTTGTACAAAATCAACATTCTCAGTGATGGGCTCATTTTTGCCTATAGGTTCCAATTTCTTCTCTCCCTGAAGAACAGCTGGAAAATTTAATCGTGAAACTGAAAAAAGCAAGCGAAGGTGAGCCTGCCTGAAGCTGCCAGGCGGATGCTTTTCAGGGTATCGGTGGCCTGGGGGGACAGCAGTGCCCACAGAGACGCTGCCGCGCTGCGGCTTCCTGTCGGGTGGCCTAAGCGCCCACGCTTCTCTTTGGCACAGGCTTGACCTCTACACTTACAGATCAAATTCTGTCCCACCCAGCGTTGCACGATGCCCTTACCGACCCTAAAAACGGTGACTCTGCCACCAAACACCTGAAACAGCAGGTACGCACAGGCCCTGGGAGTGCGACTCAAATTGGCCCTTTGTTCATTTGTCAAAAGCTAACGTTCTGTCCTTCCTAAATAGTTACTAATGAGGTTTCACTGAGATTATCTTCCAGGGCACAGAATCTTTCTATTTCAATATATACGTACAAACACGTGTTAAAAAATCTTTGGCACGGATATGGTACTAAGTACTGCATGTTAAATATTTAAAAGCAAAGAGAAAAACTTGCAAGCCAAACAAAACTTTCCCATGTGAACATGCTGCCTTATGTAAGAATTAACTTGCTATTTTCCTAGTTGAGCCAAATGTATTTGCTCGTTTATAAAATAATCCCGTGAAGTTTGCAGGCTTCTATTTTAGGTAACATTGAAAAATTAAAGTTACTTGGTCCAAGAAGATGCTTTGTTGAGTTTGGAGCAGGAAAGGGAAAATTGTCTCATTGGGTTGATGTTGCCCTAAAAGATGCTGAGGAAGTGCACTTCATCCTTGTGGAAAAGGGGGCCACAAGGTTCAAGGTAAGTGAGACCGTTGCAGGGTGTTAGTAATCAAACTGTGTGTACTTTTCTTATCAGAAAAGAAGCATCCCTTAAAGAAAATGAATTATTTGTGTGTTTATTTGATCATAGCTTTTTATTCTCGTTCTGTTGGTGACTGAAACTAAAGATACATTTTTTAATCCAAATTTTGATAGTCCGTTGATTTGAGCTGTTAAAGTTGTTTGCAGACCCAAGAGAATGTGTGGAAAGAGACCAGCTCAGACTAGGGCCTGAAAGTCTTGGGTCCCCTGCCACTTACTGGCTCTTCGTTCAGGAGACATTGGTTAGTGCCCTGGTAGACATGGGGCGGGAGGGGGAGGTCAGATAAGACAAGGTCCTTGCCTCCATTGCTTACAGATAGAAAGGAGAAACAGACAAATCAATAAATGAGTGTAGAAAGGTGTTAAAATACAAAAAAAAAACGTCTGACGGAGGGAGTGGGTTCAAAGGAGAGAATGGCAGTTTTTCTGAAGGGTGGGATGGCAGTGGGTAACCTAAAGGGAGGTCCACCTCGTGAGGTGAGGCAGCGTTGGCTGACGAGGGTCTGCCGTGTGGCCGCGCACGGGGAGGGCGGGGCCCAGCGGGGTCCGCAGGGAGGTGCCGGGTGTGGCGCCTGTCAGAGGTCCAGGCGGAGCTGCAGACTTGCCCTCACAGCATGCGGGTCTGGGTGGGGCCGTTGTGATTTTTCACGGAGAGGAAGAGGAAGAGTGAGCCAAAGGTAGTACTACTCGAACTGGCAGAGTGAAAGGAGGGGACAAACCTTCTTAGTGGACTTTGGCTCCCTCGTTCATGGGTCAGGAATTTTTAGAGTTAAAGGAAATAAGGTATACGTGATAATTTTAAAAATTGTCAAGCCTTATAAAAATGTACAATATTATTACCTTGGAGTTTTCATCAAAGAACATGGAATCTTAAATCATAAAGTCATTAATATTAATGATTCTCTGTTTTTTAAAAGACTAACAAATAAGATGGAAAGTTGCTCTGAATCTTGAAGTAAAATTTTTTTTTCATGAAGTTTTTTTTAAACAAAAAGCCATTGTCATAATCACCTTCTGTTTGTGCAGGTAGATGGCAAACACAGAAAGAAAAATTCAGTGTTTGAAAGACTTCAGATTGACATCCAGCACTTGTGTTTGAGTAAGTTGCAGGATTTCCATAAGCCACAGCATTTCGGGGCTCTGCGGGCCAGCGCTCGGGTGCGGGAGGAGGCCGGCCCCTGAGGGGAAAGCCCTGGCCGGGGGTCCAGGAACTTGACCTCTGGCTCCCTCCGGTGCCGCCTGGGCTACGTGTCAAGTGCTGCATCTTGGAGTCTCTTGTTCCTAAACCACAAAGGGAGAATTTTCTGTCTGTGCCTCTTTCAGCCTGAAAATTCAAAGATTCTAACTCGTCCTCTGCTCTGGGAGGCACACTAATGGCTTATGTCCCTTCCTGTGATTGCAGACAAGGTCCCCGTGCTCAGCAGGGAAAAGCTGCCCGTGGTTGGCATTGGGAAGCACCTGTGTGGTGTGGCGACAGGTGAGTGGACAGGGCGCAGGGCCCGGGTGGGCACACGTGGCCCTCGCTCACCGCAGCCCCAGCCGCCCCAGCGCCTCTCTTGTGGTTTCACGTTCCCAGTGTGTAGGTCCTCGCAGCGGCTGGCCCTCCCGCTCACCCTATCCCCACAGGAAAATAGGGGTTGGACAGCATCTATTGGAGTCTTTCCAGTTTTGTCTACACTCAACAAAGCAGTCATCAGTGGGAAGTCATTAGTCACCAAACATCTGTTTGCCTCGTTTTTAACTGTCATGTGACTTTTTCCTTTTGACGTGGGACATGTCCACGCTGCGTTTATACGTATGATCACGGCATCGCAGTACATGCACAAGGGTGGGATGCACCCGCTCTCTGGTCTGACCCCCTTCTCAGCCCCCAGCCCCGTGTTTGCTGGCACCGAACTCAGCCTGAGCGGGGCCCCCTCTGCATCTCCTGCTTTGGCTTCCTTCCGTCAGAACTCCCTGGGCCAGAGCCCCTGGGGCTGTAAGTGTTGGGAGATGAGTTTCTTCCACCTGAGCCAGTGCCTCCCCGGGGAGGGGAAAGGAGAGCCCGCCCGGGAGTGTGGATGGAAAGTGTGTACGGACTGGAGATCCACGCTGCGGGCAGGTTTCTTGGGAAGGGTGGACTTCATGGCTGTGCAGAGTCAACCCTTAGAGAAAGGGCGACATTCGCGAGCAAAGGGCAGATGGGAACCGAGGGGTCAGTTCACAAAAGAGCCATCACAGGTGGAAAGCTCGGGAGGTGGGCTGCTGCTGTTGAAAGCTAGAGCACTCCCATCAGTGTGAGAAGTACCGCTTTAAAGCTGCTGCTGCGGGGCTGTGGTTGTGTTTGCAGACCTTGCCCTGCGCTGTCTGGTTGGAACCTCTGGCGCCCGTGGTGGGGACAGGACTGAAGAGCCAGTGGCCAAGCGCAGAAAGAGCGATAAGATGGACACCTCGGCCGAGGAAGGCAGTGGGGGAGTGGCCCCAGCCCCCCGGAGCCCTGTGGCTGGCATTGTGATTGCCCTCTGCTGCCACCACAGGTGTGACTGGAGGCACTACGTGGGCCAGGACCACTTCCGTGCACTTGGCCTGGGGCCTGCCGAGTTCCACTACTTCCAGCGCATGAGCAGCTGGGCCACCTGTGGGATGCGAGACCCTCCCGTGGACGCCTTGGGTATGGCCAGGAGCAGAGGGGATCAGAGTGAGGACAGTGAGGCACATGATGGCGGGAAACATGGTGTCCCTGAGGACCCCACCGGGAATCTGCCTGGGTAGGTGGCTGGGGAAAATGCAGCACCGGACAGAGATATTTCACAGTCGCTGTGCATGCTCTTTAAGTGAACGCTTCTTTTTTTCAATGTATGGTCGCCTTTCACCAGCCTCCAGCTGGGGACCTGGCTGGAGACCTGGCTTGCAACCTGGTTATGTGCCCTGGCTGGGAATCGAACCAGCAACCTTTGGGTTCACAGGCCAGTGCCTCTCCACTGAGCTACCAGCCAGGGCTTTAAGCGAACACTTTTTTTCGTGTAAATATATTTTACTAGCCCTGGCCGGTAGCACATTGGATAAGGCACCGGCCTGCGAACCCAAAGGTTGCAGGTTCGATTCCCTAGCCAGGGCACATAACCAGGTTGCAAACCAGGTCTCCAGCCAGGTCTGTGGCTGGAGGCAGGTGAAAGGCAACCATACATTGATGTCTCTCTCCCTCTCTGCCTCTCTCCCTTCCCCTCTTTCTAAAAATAATGAAATAAAATCTTTAAAAAAAATGTATATATATATATTTTACCACCTCACTTTGGGGTCAGTTATAATACATCTTTATTGTATCATCAGTAAAGATAGCCTGGAAGCATGGGACACACCATGCAATATATCGTGGGTTACCTAGTGGCTTCTCAGTAAATAGAAGGGACCAAAATAACTCTTTATAAACGTTGAGAAAATCTTAACATTGTTTTCTGTGTGTTGATTCGATTCAGGTTTCTTACTGTTGAAGAAAAGAAGAAAATAGGGCACCTTTGTAAACTGTTGATCAACCAGGGCCGGCTGGAGTACCTGCGGCGGGCGGGGTTCTGGGCGGTGCTGCACTACTACACGGAGCCCCGCGTGTCCCCCGAGAACCTGCTGCTGAGCGCCCTGCCCACCGCAGCGCCCTCGGCGGGAGTGAGCACTTGACGCGAAGGAAATGTTCGACCACCTCTGTCTTCCACCAAAAAAAGAGCATTTTACATTATATTTTTATAGTCATCAAAGTAAAATCTAAGTAGCAGGTAATACAAACTTTACAAAAAACACTGTGGCCTCATTGAACTTCGGTACTCGCTTTGTTTTTCACTTGAGAAGCCCCAACTTGAGAGAATTCTTCTAATTCCCCTTCAGCAGGGCGACCGGAGCCGCAGCCTCCATCAGGGTTCACGGAGTCTGGGGAGGCGGCCAGGCCGTTGACTGCGGCTTCTGCAACAGAAACGCCACCGTGTGACTAGCACGTTACCTTTCCGTTTGCGTTCATTTTGGAAATTCATTTTCCGTTGGTAACTTACTTAATCCATTTTTAAAAACTCAGGTTCAAGATGGAATAGTCAATTGTCAGTTTCTAACAAGAGCCACTCTGAGAGTTTGGCTTCCGTAGGGGTTTCCTTTCCATGCAGATCTGGGAAGTTTAATTGTGATTTTTCCCTTAAGCAAACAAATTCAGAGAGGTTTGCAATCGATCATTCAGGTTCCCAGTCACACCTGTATTTCTATGTTGTCAGGATGTGTCCATGCAAACATCAAAACTGAAGGGTTGTTTCCAAGGGAAAAGAAACTATTCCATTTCATCAGCTAATGATCTAGTTAGAATTCCCAAAGACACTGAAAAGCCCATTTCATAAATTAAGTTGAAATTTGCAATTATCTTTAATTATTTTATACCATTTAACAGGCTATTTTTACATGTATAAATACAAATATAAGTACATCCTGTCTTGTTTGGGAAAATAATTTGGAGTAAAGTGGAAATTAGTGAAACTGAAAACCTCACATTTAGGCCTCATTTATTTCACTCAAACAGTTTCTATGCACAAGCAAGTGTTAAACCAAACATACTTCAGGGCTGTTACTCTTTTCCACATTTCATCTTTTAGTTATTCTGCTTTTATTTGTAAAGAGAAAGTGTTCATCATTGGCACATTTGCCAAGACAGATTCAGAATTACTAATTTTAGATATATAATGATGTTCTTAGGTAATTTTTTATCTTGTCTATGATTACGAGTTGTAAGTTAAACACTTCGCCTGTTTTAATTCTTGACCTTTCTGTTTTTGATTAATCACATGTTTTGTGAAGCTGCCCACATTCAGATCCAGCCCTGTGGCCTCTCAGCTGGGTGACCTTGGGCAAGCTGCTAATCTCTTTGTGCCTCAATTTCCTCCTAAAATGGGGTGGGGACAATAATAGAGAAACCTACCTCACGAGGTTGTTACAAATATCAGACACGGTTATAAATGTAAAATTCTTGGAACAGTTGGGAGCACGGAGTACTCCATAAATGTTAACTGTAATGAGTAGTACTAATTCACAAACCTAGTTTGAACAGATAATAAGCAGAGTTGGGGCCCTGGCTGGTGCAGCTCTGGACTAAGCACCAGTCTGTGAACCAGAGTCACTGGTTCGACTCCCAGTCAGGGCACATGCCTGGGTCGCAGGCTGGGTCCCTAGCTGGACATCCTCCCTCCCTCCCCCTCTCTCTGAAAGTGATTAAATAAAATATTTTTAAAAAAAGCAGACTTGGTTTGATTGTCTCTAAGTTGTAACCTTTTTCTCTTGTTAGATGTTTTGTGTCAAATATTAAAGTAAGATAGTCATGTTTTAAGCTAGTTACTCATGCTCCCTAATCTAAGAAACAAAGAGAATAACATCATTTAACAATTAACTTGCTTTACTGGGTCAGATGATGCTAATTTGCACCATACAGCCTGTTTTGTATCATTCAACAAGCCAGAAATAAATGATACTCTACCATTGTGTTTTGTGTAACATACATGAGAATTACACTCAAAGCAGCATGTGTGGGAAATGCACACAGCCATTCCTTGACCTACACAACCTGCAGGCCATCCAGCCCCTTCCTGAACCTCAGGGGCTCACAACCAGCCCCTCCTGCAGGCCCTGTGGACACGTCACACTTCCTGTGTTCAACCCGCAGCCCGCCGGCTTCACCAGGCCATTCCTGTACTACTGTTCCACTGTTTTTAGGACAGAATTGCGTTTCTTGTCCTTCCCCTTAACTTGATCTCAGTTCAAGGCTGTCCATTGTTGAAAAAATAGTGATTTAATTCTAAATTATCAGAGACTGATTGGAATCTGTGTATCAAAACCTTGTATTTTAACTCTCAGTTAAAAATGTAATATCTGTCCCTGGCTGGTAGCACCGTGGATAAGGCGCTGGCCTGTGAACCCAAAGGTCGCTGGTTCAATTCCCAGCCAGGGCACGTAACCAGGTTGCCAGCCAGGTCCGTAGCTGGAGGCAGGTGAGAGGCAACCATACATTGAAGTCTCTCCCTCTCTGTCTCTCCCCCTACCCCTCTCTCTAAAAATAAAATCTTTTTTAAAAATCTATTTCAACATTTTTCAGCCTCAGGCAAATCTTGTTTTGCTCTTCATGGATTGTAGAAAAGGGGGAAATGGCCATGAGGGTGGGGTACACGGGAACAAATCGGCAGGACAAGATAATGAAGCTCTAAGAATCACTTTCACCAGCTGGGCTCCAAGTGCTCTGCCAAATAAATGTACCTCCTCCGTCACTTGAAAGGCTTTGGTCAAAATTGTGAGCCCAACTGAAGTTCACTTTCCTTCGTCCCACCACATTGACCAAGAGAGCAGAATCGGAAGCAGTGGGTCCGGTGGAAGGAGAAATCTACGACGGAGTTAACGGCACGAACATTGCTCACCCTACAGGAGCACCCCACCTGCTCGCTCACCCCACCGGAGCGCCCCACCTGCTCGCTCACCCCACCGGAGCACCCCACCGGAGCGCCCCACCTGCTCGCTCACCCCACCGGAGTGTCCCACCTGCTCGCCGCCGCGACTCCTGGATGTAGGTGCGCATGAACTGAAGGCCGAACAGCTCCTGCTCGTCCTCTCCCTCGTTACCCTCGCTGGGAGGGAGGGCGAGCTCCAGTCTCAGCGGGTTGTCCCTGAAGTTGACAAACCTAGCAGGTTACCGAAAAATAGGACTTTTATTGGTGATGTGGAAGTGTACGTTTCACTTGCCTGGAAACTTAGCAAATGATAATATTCTAAGTTACTTTTTTCACTGGTTTTAATAACTTGAACATGTTGATGAGACGGGATATTTCCCAAAAATGTTTAAGTTGTTTTCCCCTAGAAGGAAAAGGTACTAGCTTTACACACTTATTTTCAAAGCTTGTAAAAGCGGCCTATGGAATGCAGCACAGTTGAACTTCCAAGGGTAATTCTCCTGCATCTCAAATGCATAAATGCCCCTCCACTTAACAGTGGAGCCCATTTTAACTTGAAAATAAGTTTTAAAAATGCATGGAATACACTTAACTTGAATGTGATCACTTAGCCCAGCTAACCTGAAATGCTCAGAACACTCACATCAGCCTACAGTTGGACAAAGTCATTTAACACAAAGCCTATTTTATAATAAAGTATTGACTAGCTCATGTCATTTCTTACATGTATCACTTTTGCACCGTCATGGATTCCAGGGACCATCTGTGCAATCAATGCAATGAACTTAAAGTTTGCATATTTTATAGACTAAGTTGTGTCTTTTTATCATCGGACCTTCACCATCTGGTGCAGTGCTGGGTAGCTGCTGAGTAAGTGAATGGGTGAATAAATGAGTGAATGATTTTTTTGTGGACATTATGGGATTTGGCACAAATGGTCACACCTCATGTTCACTGTCGGGAAGTTAAATTTTGGAAGGAAGACACCAAAGGTGCTTTAACAATAATTAATTTAGTAAAAAGTTATTATTACTCTATCTTTAAGATAATTAGATAATTACCTGCGTCCATTTGTAGTTATTTAGAAGGGAAGTAATCGCTACTTTTATGGGTTTTTGTTTTGTTTTGTTTTTACCTCACAGGTGGGATGTGTGGGCGGTCATAAAGGTGGTTTACATGACCATGTCACCCAGAGGGTGTTCCTTGAAGCTGATAGACCCTACCCAGGCTTGCTTCCATTTTATGGATTCATTCCTGAATAATTTAGACCAGTATTACATGAATCTTATTTATAAACAACAGAGTCTCAAAGTTGGACGAGATTTTGAAGTGCGTGTGTTCTTGTGAATGAGCAGTCACGTCTAGTCACAGCGATTTCTCTGCGTGGCTTTGCCCGGTGGCCGAGAGGAGCCGTCAGTACTGGTGCGGTTTACCTCAGGCTGGCCATCTCCTCCATGCACGCGGGGATATCCTGCAGCCTGTTGTTGCAGAGGACAAGTGTGCCCAGGTTTTTCATGCTGCTGATGCTTTCTGGCAAGTGCGTTATTTCATTCCGTTGCAGCCACAACGTGTGGAGGTTCTGCATTCTGAAGAAGCAACAGAGGTGCCCGCGGTTAATCGGTCATACATGCTGGGAAAACCTTAGATCTCAGGAACTTAAAAAGCAATGAAATGTCACCTTTTATAATATCAGCATGAACCAGTGTACTTATTCAGTTACTGACTTCTCACCCCACCCCTGGTTGCCAAGGAAACTGTGTTGGGGAGTTCATCTCTGCATACAATACAGCTCTCGTATGTCATGGTAGAAATGAAGTGAAAGTATTCTAAAATTCTTCACTGTTCTCACAGAATTTCTTAAAGAAGATCTGCTGTCAATGTGGCCCAACTTGAATTAGTCTTACAAGAAAAATCAGAAATGACTAACATGTATGCACAAGGGAAGTCTGCACAGACTCAGGAGCTGGCTGCCTGAGTCCACACCCTCCGGCCTGCCGACTTGCTATGACCTTGAACAATCTAATAGCGAACAGCTCTGTGTTTCCTTGCCCGCTGGCCAGTACATGCACTGAGCAATGCTGTCATGGTTGTGGCACATTCTCCTCCATTTGTGGGAGCCAGATAGCCAGTGTTTCTCTTCTACTATTTTTTGGAGTCAATGGAAATATTCTATTGAGCGGTAGCACTGTTGGGACCAGATGTATCTGTTGCGATGGATTAGGTGGGGGGACCCCCTTTATTCTGTTATTTCTATCCTAGATGGCTTCGTTGCGTCCGCCGGGAGCATGAAAAGTGGCTCGTTTTACCTTTCGATCGTCTCAGGCAGGTGCTGCAGCTGGTTGCTCCCCAAGTCCAGCCACTCGAGCGCGGGCATGTCCAACACGGTGGGAGGGAAGGAGGCGAAGCTGTTCATGCTCAGGTCCAGGTGCGTGAGCTTCCGCAGGCCGCTGAGCTGCAGAGGCGGGCGAGGGTGGCGGGTGAGGGGCCGCGGGGCGCTGAGCATGCTCCTGGCACTTGCCTCTAGCACCCACCCGGGGACAAGCCCACAGCCCTCCTCCGCCTGGACTGAGGATCAAACTAGCGACCCTTTGCTCCGCAGGCGGGCGCTCAACCACTGAGCCACACCAGCCAGGGCCCCAGGCCTTTTTCAATGCCATTAATGCTATACGGGGATATATAGGTAGTTCTCTATTTACACATTATTATCATCCAGGTGTTTTTAAACATGTAATTTTGTGTTTTTATGTTTTTAAATTTTACTCAAAGATTATGATGCAGTACTTATGTCTCTTTCGCTGGGTTTTTCTCGCAAGATCAGTTTTAAAAATATATTCACATGATGTTATAGTTTATTTATTTTAAAGTAGCCTGTTAGTTATCTGTGCTCCTCACTCCAGTTTGAGAGCTGTGAGCAGAAGTCTTCTACCATCAGACCCAAAATGCATGAAAAACTCTGACATCAGCTTTACCAGGTGAATATTTTATCCCATTTGATGGACCAAGTGGCTCAGACGGGCCAAGTGCCTAGGGAAGATGAAGCTATGTGGTGATGCGGGCTCAAATTTTCATGCACCGAAAGCCATACAACTTTTTCCCTCTTTCCATGGAACGGTAGTGAAAGTCTCAAGATGTGAGAACTTAGTTAACTTTTCTTTAAAAATTCTTTATCTAGCTATGAAAGCTGTTTTATTTCCGTAAAGCACGTTCAGAACCCACCACCTGGACATCACAGAAAAATGCATGAAGACAGTGTTTTGTGGGGGAAAAAGAAGCAGAAAGTTTCCATCTTATAATTGATGTTTCTCCAGTTTTAGAATTTAAACTGTGGATAAAACACTGTTTTCAAGTTTCAAATGGCTCAGAATAGAGTACTAAGGCACTGTTCCTACATCAGCTTAACTATGTCTGTGTGTCTGGGGGCACAGAGGTAAGTCACACCGCTGACTTCTCAGTGGTGCCAGGACTCTTTGCTTTGAGAAGACTGGAAAGATACTGAAATGATTACAGTCCAACCGACTTCATTTTGCATGTTCAAGGCCACCCTTGGAAACAATCCCCAAATTGTTCCAGTAAAACCTATTTCTCTACACGAAGAAATGAAGGGAGAGACTGCTTCATGGACACAGCCTATCACACACAGCCTTTTGGCGACAGAACCAATCCTAGGAACAAAGTCATGAGAATTCAAAATTAGGAATAAAATACTTATTGGCCCTTGTGTAGGTACAAAGAAATAATCCCGGTGATCATCGCTTTCATCATCGACAAATACTTCTCATTCAACAGAAGAGATACGTATCAATATCAAAACTACACCCTGCTTGCAAGAGCAACAATTATTGGTGACATGTTTACTGGTTTGGATAAAAAGGAAACTGCTATTTTCACCAAGCTATAATGAGCGGGAGAAGGTGACAATTTGTTTTATTTTGAGTTTTGTTATTATTCTTAACTTCTATCTTGCAAAGTCATTGTTTTCAAGACAAAGCACAATGGGAATTTCCCTTGCAGATTCTAAGAGCATCAACTACATTTGAGAAGGAGCACAAGTGTCTGCTGCTCTGTGACCTGTCCGGCGTCTGCAATAACAAGAGATCCTCAGCATTCAACCCTGACGGCCCTCCAAGTCCAGGCGTTGCTTTCACTTGGTGGAGCTACTACTTCTAACAAGGAAACACTTTGACCTAATCTGAAGAACACACATCCTACCACTTAGCCTCTCTCAAAAACTGAACGCTCTGTTAGCAATCAACTAGTGCACAAAAGAGGGTTTTCAAACATCAGCACACTGTGCTTCATGGTGATTATTATTCCTCCGGTAAATATTTATTTTGTAACAACAACAATCCAGGCTATGCCTTCACCTCTGGGAGTAGAAATAAGACTGACTGCTGCCCTGTGCTGGGCCGTCTCCCATCACATTTAGTCGACAAAGAACGACAGTACTGTGACAGTGGCAGAGGTATCTTTTATGCTAAATAGAGGTTTCTCCTGTTGAAACAATACAGTTTA
The DNA here is from genome assembly GCA_004026585.1 of Noctilio leporinus. Taxonomy (NCBI): domain Eukaryota; kingdom Metazoa; phylum Chordata; class Mammalia; order Chiroptera; family Noctilionidae; genus Noctilio; species Noctilio leporinus. The sequence continues at coordinate 11,302 of PVIW01009078.1, read as the reverse complement.
CTTAAAATAACAAGAATGAGCTTTCACCAAGTATTTCCTGAAATAAAATCTATAGCATGTCTCCACAAGTGTTATTTATTTATTCATTATTTTCAGAGAGAGGGAAGGGAGGGAGGAAGAAAGGGAAAGAAATATCAATGTATGGTTGCCTTTCACCTGCCTCCAGCTACGGGCCTAACTGGAGACCTGGTTTGCAACCTGGTTATGTGCCCTGGCTGGGAATCGAACCAGTGACCTTTGGGTTCGCAGGCTGGCGCCTTATCCACTGAGCCACCAGCCAGGGCTCCACTAGTGTTATTTTTGACAATCCCTCCATCAAGAGAAGGAGACCACTAGCAGATAGAAAGTGGAACCTTGCTTACCTCCTGTGGAAGGTCACAGATGTCTCTGTTGACAGCAAGTTCTAGTTTCTCCAAACTGGCGCAGTTACTTAGTTCCTTGGGGACAGTCTTGATTTTGTTGTAACTTAGAATCAGCTCCTGAAGTCTCGTAAGCAGTCCTACAAAAAATAATATGCAGTCTACAAAAAATAATACGCAGTCCAGAGCAGGTGGATAGAAAATAGTGTTTCCAGTTACAACATATCACGGCATTAAGAACTTGCCAATTTTGTGTGAATAAAGTCACACTGTCAGTCCTTAACTCTTGCCCGATAAGAGACAGGTTTATCCTGCTTTAGGTAAAAGCAGTTTTTTTTGTTTGTTTGTTTGTTTGTTTGTTTTTTCCATTCTGTTTTATTTGTATTGTATTCTGACCAATTTCCCATTTGGGATTTTTTTTTTCTCCTTTAAGGAAATTTTCCATCTTGGCTGACGTGGCTCAGTGGACCAAGCACTGGCCTGTGAACCACAGGGTCGCCAGTTTGATTCCCAGTCATAGCATATGGCTGGGCTGCTGCTGCTAGGTTCCCCCATTGGGGGCGTGCAAGAGGTAACCACACACTGATGTCTCTCTCTCTCTCTCTCTCTCTCTCTCTCTCTCTCTCTCTCTCTCTCTCTCTCTCTCTCTTATATGCTCTCTCATCTTCCCTTCCTTCCTCTCCCTCTCAAAATAAATGAATAAATAAAACCTTTAGGAAGAAAACAGAAATCTTCCTAATTTTCTGTCTTGCCTTCAACCCACCCCCTTCAAGAAGAAATAACTGAACCAGTAATATCGGTTTCAGGGTCTACATAATTGTTTCACAAGACTACTTTTTGCATTGAAATCGAAATCTCGTCCTGAATCACGTCAGTGAACCCTGGAGTTCGGATCCCCCAGCTCATCCATGTAGAGATGTTCACAACTTTCTCCGGACTAAGGGCTAGAGAACCGCGAGGCCTTTGTTCCAGAATCAAACAAACACCTTCAGGAAAAGCCCACCTGCAGAGCGACAGCATGGCAGCGGGTAGAGCAGCCTTCCTTACCTATGCCTCGCGGTATCTCCGAAATAGTGTTTCGAGATAAATTTAGCACAATGAGGTTCTGGAATCTTCCAATGAACTCAGGGATTTTCAACAAACTGGTTCTATGCAGTTGCCACTCCTGTAGGTGGTTCAGTTTCAGCAGAGAAGAGGGAAGGGTCTGAACGCAAGAGAAGGGAATGAAAGTCATTGTATTACTTGAATTGCCTTAGGGCCAGGTGCACTGAAGTGCAATTGGAGAGGTGTGATTTCACTTGGGAAAGGACTTGGAATACTCTTTTCTCAATGGGTTCTATTTCCAAGTGCTTTGTGTAACCCCCCGCCCCCTCCAGGGTGCTAAACCTTAACCTCAATAATAATAGAATCAAGAAAAGTAACATATTCTGGTCAATAGCACACTCACATAGAAAGCTATGTCCTAAAGATTCTGTTGTATTTGGCTGCCCTGGTGCACATGTGCTGCTGAAAATGAGAATATGGTGGGAATTGAAATCACAGAGAAACCAAACGTGATAATAGTTATTGGATTGAATAATTTTATTTAAGTCATGTATGTCAACTGTAATGGAAAGATGTTTAATTATTTAAGAAAACAACTCTTAAAAATATAATTCAAACTTCTCTTTCCCTTCTGTTTTGAAATGTTTTATAACAACTTTAAAGAGGATTTTTTTAAATGTAAGGATCTTAGCGGTTTCAGCGATTCTAAAGTCTCTGCCCTTTTCCTTTCAGCCTAAAATAGCCAAGAGATAAAACAAAGGCGCTAAGGCCCTTGCGAACTATACCTCTGTGCGTAAAAGCACCAACCCGAGGGAGAGAGGCCCTTGTAAAAGCTAGTGTGCACCCAAGTAATGGAGCAGATGTGTATGGCCGGGGTGGGGGGTGGAGAAAGAAGATAAAACAATAATATCCACTCCTATTTCGTGAAGTTTTACCTTAGCATTTGCTTTGGAAAAGCTATAGGGTTTTCATTAAGCATATGGTCATCTTCTACGGACAATGAGACCTTATTAAAAGGATTAGTAGCAGAAATATTACAAGTGACGCAAATTTAGGCAGAGTAAACGCAAATTGCGACTTTTGCAAAATAAAAATTTAAAAAAGAGTGACATTATATTTCTTTTTAGTTGTTCACCTTGTCCAAATTCATTTAGGTATATTATTAAAATTCAGCTATCTAACTATTCTAGTCTTAATTACACGGTCTCTGGATCATTCTCTGAACTCACCTGCACAAGCAAAATGCAGAAAATCAATTAGTATTTTAAAATACTTGAAAAGCTTACCTTCCATTCCTCCTTTTCTATCTTTAAAATAAGTCTTCCATTTTCCCTGGTGACCTTTTCCTTCAGCTTGGTCAGGGTCACTCGTTCTTCCCAGATCTTCACAAGCCTGGGGACCAGAAAGACGTGTCAGCTCACGGGTAGTGACATTGGCAGTATCCTTTCACACAAACCAATGAGAACAGACTGCACTTGACCTTAGCCAAAAGGCCAAGAAGCTGTAGCATTCACTTTTATGTAAATAAAGGCCCATCAAAAGCAACCACTTGATCAAGTTACACAAGAATTTATTTTATAAACATTTTAAATACGATCAAGCATCACAAATGCCCTGTTTTTACATATTCGAAAAGCATCATAACTCTCCATAATATTTTTTTATAACAGCTCTCTTGAGATACAATTTTCATGCCATAAAACTAATCCTTTTATTATACAATTCAGGTTTTCTTTTTCCACTCTGGCAATCCATTTGCTTGCCTCACTCTCAAGGCTGTGCCAGAGTCTTACCATTTTGCATCAGTTGTGGTTGTTTATTTATTATTTCTTTAATAATATTATGAATGTGAAGTCTGTAGAGTTTACCTTGGAAGTGGCCTGGACTTAATTTCACCATAAATCAAGTTTTATAATGCTATAAAATGATCTTACAATAAACTTGCTTTAAGATTAAGGGAAGAATGCCTTCAAAGACAGCATTTTGCAAATTCCAAGTAAATATTCTAGAATTAGAAACTGCTTTTGGTCTAAGTTTAAACAAAAAAAAAAAAAAAAAAGATAGAATTTTCCCCCTAAATTTCTTAAATGATTTCTGGTACTTTTGCCCCTACAGATTGTCAGAAAACTCTAATGTGGTATATGCTAATTATGGCTGTTAGCATAGGCCTTCTTTGTAACCCACCAGGGCAGAATTTGGGGGTAGTTTACCCTTAGGGTCCCAAGGTGCTCACAGCAGGTGAATGTCAGTTTGATGCGTGAATGAGTGAATGAATGAATGAATGAATGAATGAATGAGTGTCCCATGGAGCTGACCTAAATTAGCCCAGAGCAAAGGTGGCAGAGTCTGAACCTAATCTTAGTGATCATGGAGTGTGTAACTTAAGTTTTGGAATTTACATTTTACTAACAGATAGTCCTCTCTCCCAATCACAATTGAGTCATGAAGCCAAAAAAGAAGATGCACCCTGGCTGGGCAGTTCAATGGGTTGGAGTGTCATCCCGACAGACCAAGGCTGACTGAGGGTTTGATCCCTGGACAGGCACATACAGGGAGCAACCAACGAGTGCGCCAGTAAGCGGAACAACGCAAGTAAATAAAAATAAATAAACCAAGAAGCCGCAATAGGGAAAATAATGCACGCTATTTGCTCTTGTACACAGAGAACTCAGAGCTGCTGAAATTAAATAATTCTTAACCAGACATATGTAACTGGTGAAATTCAAGAGATTAGAGCCAAGTTATGACTCTTGACCGCTGCTTTAAAGATGAGTGGGATTTATTAAGAGTAAAGTCAGTCCTGGCTGATAGCACAGTGGTTGGGGCACCGGCCTGTGAACCCAAAGGTCGCTGGTTCGATTCCCAGCCAGGGCACATAACCAGGTTGTAAACCAGGTCTCCAGTCAGGTCTGTGGCTGGAGGCAGGTGAAACGCAACCATACATTGATGTCTCTTTCCCTCTCTGCCTCTCTCCCTTCCTCTCTCTCTGGAAATAATAAAATCTTAAAAAAAAAAAGAGTAAAGTCGACTTGATCATGACCGTGTAACATCAACACGACCAGCTTCCTCTGAAGAGCTCTCCGCAGACAGAACCTATCTAGGGAAACGGGAGCCCCGAGGTCACTGTGGTGCTCACGGAGTCAGGTGGCTTGAGTGTGAATACCAGTTGTCATTTATTAGAAATGTGATCTTTGACAAGTGACTGAGGCCCGTCCCTCGGGGTTCCCATCTTGGAAGTGGAGAAAAGAATAGCACCTCCATGTGGCAGAGACTACTTCTTGTCCCAGTATCCGTTACTCCTCTTCTTTTTCGGAAATACCTCCTCCAAAGGTAACTGGGCACAAGATGCCATTTAGCCACCCCCCACCCCACCCCTTACAGCGAGACATGGGCCTTGGGAAGTTTGGCCTCGGGACACTGGCAGAGGTGGTGTGTGCACTTTCCTGAAGGCCAGAATCACATGGGGTGGCCGCATCCGGGGTGCCTCCTTGGGGCGTGCAGTGACTTCAGGAAAATAGAAGCCACATGCCGCTGAGCACAAGGCAGGAGCCCCGGTATCTGACTCGGTGGCCTGCTACCCCAGCCCTTTCCCTCTCATCTTTGCTGCGAGAATAGTGCTTATTATCTTCAAGTGTCTGCCTTCCCCCACGTAACCCAAGTACAAGTCTTAATTTGTCTAAATCAATCATACAATCGCATGCCCTAGAAGGTAACTGGATGAGGGGTGTACAAACGACCTAATTCTGGCCAATAAAGAAGGAAGAGAAAGAAGGCGTTTCCACCCTACTCTGCCGTGATGGGGCCAGGGAAGTGACCTGAGCTCAGCAGGGGAAGGGGACAAAAGACAAAGCTGTGGAAGTTCTGGGAGGGCCTTACCTCAGGACTCCTTATTGCCCACACCATCTTTGGTTGGATTCTCTGCAACCTTCTAACTGCACGAGGCCACTTACTGCTCAGACAGAGGGCTCTGATGCAGGGAGCTGTGGAGGGTCCGTGGGAGAGGGACTGTTCTTGCAGGAGGGGTAGAACTTCTGAGACACTCAGGTAGGACGGTAAGGAGGTGCCCAGAGGCAGAGGAAAGGGGAGCCGAGCTATTTAAATACAGCCCCAAACAAGGAATTGGGCCGACAGGGGCCCTGGCCG